>JAIPRL010013541.1:0-10428 GCA_025469235.1 Pemphigus obesinymphae
TCTCTAAATTCAACAGTGTATGAAATTCCCATTATTCTATGGTATTTGGTCATACTGATAATGAAGCATGGTATTGTGATATCAACATAGATATATAAAATGTCTATGGATATCAGCATTTCTAATGTAAACATATCTAGAAATTATTATCGTTATATGAAAACTCACTATATTTATGAGACAGTGTGACCAAAAATGTTTAAAAACAAGGAAATAGGTATTACATTTCTTGTACCCCTGATGAATTTATAGTGACCTTTTTTCGGGCGGCCATAAGAACCCATGTTATCATTTTATCAAGATTCCCTTCTGTATATTCTGTGACACGGCGCCTTATATCGTGTGTATATATTGTATATATTATATATATTGTTGCGGTCGTCCGTTTAAAAATATATATAAGCCTTCCCCTCCGATGCGAAAATTCAAAATCCGTTTTCGGTCCTTTTAACCGTCGATTTCCCACGAGACTTGCCCGGACTTTCACGACCGACCCGGACCGACACACGATTTTATATGCGAATTTTTTTAACAACAGTGGTATACCCGTATTTTTCCGCTTACTGCAACCACCGGATTTTACACTCTACCGGTACAACTGCGCCTGCGGTTTTATTATAATAATCATGGCCGAAACTAGACGTTTTTATTTGCCCGAGCCAACTTAACACACTCTCCTTTCGCATAAATACAGAAATTTATGTGTATGTGGACCGTCGTAAAACATGTGCGCATACCTATTAAACGTTTATGAAGGTAAATGATGATTTATCGGCTGACAACGTTTTAAATTTCCGACTTATATTTTTTTTTTTTTGGCAATCATTTATACTTTATACTCATTTTGGCTCGTATTCGATTGCGGAAACTGCTGTAGGTACGTGTTTTTATTTGCGAACGCTTGGAAAATGCGTTTTTAAAATAATATTATTTATATTTATTTATATTAATATTAAATATATCCGGTTCATGCCGTAATTTCACCTATGATAATAAATATGAAATACGTCATATCTCTATATTGCATATAGAATACTATATAGGTATAGTCCGTCATTAAACAACCCTATCATCGGCTTTATGATTTTTAATACGGCTTGAGCATATACGCATATACGTAGTGTGCCCGCTGTCATTATACTATAACGAAGTATTGTTTGCATTATTGAAAATACAATTGTTTGACGGTCGCCCGTGGGGAACCCTACTGTATACAGGGCGATTATCTTAACAGGATCCAGTAAAGTTTTATTACCTACATTACGTTTTTATGTACAAAATCAAACCGTTTACTGATTTTTTTTTTTTTTTATTTCGGGAGTTTTTGTAGGTTTTGTACGAAAATTTTTTATTTTAACTAGCAACGCTCATTTTATGGTGTCATGTTTCGGAACAGAATTTATTTCTGAAAATTTCTATATATGCTTATATATAATAGATAATATGGACCCAATGAATATATATATTATTTTAGAATTACTTAAAATCTATAGAGGATTGAAGCATACCAACAGCTCAGTATTTTAGGTGCCAGTTTGCAGGGTATTTACAATTATTTCAATTCCATTCCTTCTACTTATTCATTATATTAATTGAATACAGCGCAATTAAGTAGGTACACAAATACGTATATATATTTCACACTTTTAGAATGAGGTCTAATCAAATTAACATTACCATTAAATACTTTGAGCAGGTAGGGCCAGAGAGAAATAAATGATTTTGTACAAATCTTCAGTGTAAATTAATTCTCATGTAAATGTGTGTATTTGTCATATTCATTGTGTTAAATACTTTTGTCTTGATAAATCAAATGGTGGCTTTTAAGTAGAGTTTTCATACCTATACAGTAGTTGGACGATTTAAAAAAATTAGAAATCGGAATTAAATTCATGATTTTTATTTTTTAAATTACATTTTTCTGAAAATTTGATTTAAAATTTTGATTATGGGAATACAATTTCCAGTAATTTTTCTCAGCTCTGTTCTACCACTATGCATTCCCCAAAAATATATTTCATAATAATTATTCATGGAAATCATTTATTTAAATATTATTTTTTTATATCAATTATTAATTCGAGTTAATATAATTAATTAAAACTAAAAAACTGTGACGTATTACGATTGCCCAACTGACAATAGATTGGTGTAAAAATTTTCAAATTTAAATATATCAAATTGTAATCTAAAATCAAATATGTTTTGAATTATATTAAAAACTTGTTTACAGCATTTTACTGGTAAATTGACCAAACAAATTTTATAGCTTGTAGAAAACTAACATTAATTCGAAATGTTTTTCACACAATAAACTGCCATGTGTTCATGGTTAGTCTTTGATAAAACTATAAATACTAACATTGAGAATTTTTCATCTATTATATACACATTTATAAATATAAATACGCTGCACTATTACCGAAATGTTATTAATGCAAAACTGAAAAGCTCGAGTCATAAAGTTCCTTTAAAATATTTCGCTTGGTGACTAAAAATAAAAGAATTTCTATTTAAAGTTTTGAAATAGTTAACATTTATACTCGAATTTTTTGCACAATACAAATCGAAAATTCATAGTAAAAAATTCAGCATGATTAAATAAAGGTGTTTTTAAATATATGATGTGTTATTGACTATTGTGTTTCAGATGTAAATTAAGAAAAATATGTAAATATACCAAATCTCCATGCAGCATAACAATTTTTTTCCATAACACCAAAGTCAACAATATACGTACATACAATTTCATAAAATAAAGAGGAAATATAAATTTATATCAAGTTACTCCATTTTTTTTTTTAAACTGCATTTCAAATTTAAATAAAAATATTTTCTAAGTTCTTAGTATTTAAATATTAGTATTTTAAAGTTCAAGAACTAGTATTTAATTATTCTTTGATTACATTTTAAAAAATCATGTAGGTATTGTTATATTGTGTTTCTAACAAAGCGTCCACAATTTAGGTGAAGTGCAACTCTCCCCCTATTTTGGTAAATAATATTTTTATGGGGATCAACGTTTTGTTTTTAATATTTTAGGTAATAAGATACAATTAAAAAATATACTTTTCAATTGTATTTAATATACTATTTTTCTGAAATATTTAAAGTATTCTAAGTACAAAAAAAAATATTTTAAAACTTTAACTAAAATATATATGTTTAAATACATTATAAATTTGTCCATAGTACGATATATTATAATAATATGTTATATACCGCCGAAGATTATTGAAATCATGATGAGGGTATAAAATACCTTCTCTTGAATAACGTTCAATTACGTACTATGCGATCAAAAGCATTTATAATATTATAACAGTGACTTGTTTTAAGTTATGCCTATATAGTGTTGTGACCTAAAACGAGTAATCGTATTATAAATGTAACAGTGAATTCATCTTAACGCATAAAATATTTTGATGAAATTATGTGTTTAAGTTTTCATAATTCTAGATAAATTATAACAAAACATTTCGTTTGGAACTGCTGTTTATCACTAAATCTTCAACAGTCGAATTTTCGCAGTTAAACGTGTCGAAAAATAATGTATTTTTTTCTTTACTCTATATATAAGAAATACTATGTAGATTGTAGACATACAGGTAGTGATGATGAAATCAAATTTGACGTTGACTCGAAATATTTCAAATCAAATTATATAATGCATATATGACATTTAACCTCCTTAAACTATTATCGGCCGAGGGCTATACTTGTTTATTTTTAAAAAAATTTTTCACGTTATATAGGAAGCGAGAAAAATCTCCACTATTTGTAAATTATAGCGCCAAGAAACCATAGATCCTTAGCAACCATAAGCCACGGTATTACGAAAATAATATGCTATGGTTAACTATCGTTCTGTGAATTTTTATATTTTATTATTCAATGCATTAGACTGAAAAACACAATATCGTTAGAGGATATAATTTTTAATTAAAATGAATAATGTAAAATTTGAAAGTACCTATGTATAACTTATAATATATGAAATACTAAACAGTAAGGATTTTCGTGATAGCTTCAGGTAACAGTTATATATTTTGAAATTTGGAATCGAGTTATTTAAACATAATAAAAACGTTAATTTTCATACTACTCCAATATTTGAACGACTGCTTTAATATTTGATTATTTTGTATTTGCATATATAGTATATACAGCGTTGTTTACTCCGATACGCGATATAAAATATAAATATTTTTAACAAACAGTATACCTACAATAAATATTTATAATGATAGTGTGTATACGTAAACTGATATGTGAAATTTGGCAGTGTACTATTTACAATTGACAAACGGTTTTTTTTTCATCTTGTATGGAGTTGTTTTTAAAGATTTTATTTGGCCTATTTATGTAGCGATGTTACTAGTTTTATTTTATATTTAATTAATTTGAGGTTAGCATTTCTTTTTGATTTTTTTTCTGTCCTTTTTAATACTCGAAAGCGTATTTATAATAAACATTCCTTAAGGAATAAAAAAAAAACCATGTCGTTTAACGCGAGATACTTTAATATTACATTTCAATATGCTAATAAGTTCAAAAACGAATATTTGATTTAAACTTTTATCATTTACTAAGAATTTATAATATTATATAGAAGTGGAATTTAATATTATCTCTTCAAAAATAATATATACCGGATATTCTGTAAAACAGCTTTTATACAATTTAAAACAATTTACGCATATAACTTTTCTTTTAAATTTTACGTTAAAATACAAAACTTTATCTGTGTTACATTAAATACTGCTACAGTCTACTGTGTTGAAATATCGTGTTACAATTACTTATTATTAAATCGTTGGATAAATTATATAATTTTATGTATGAAAATAAGTAATTACATAAGTATAATATATTATATAACGTATGTATAGGTACCTAAGTAAATACATTATTATTATTCTTAATTCTTATATTGATTGTTTTAGAATATTGTAATAATATATTTATATTTTTTAAATTTAATTAACATTTATAATAGCTACAGTTGTTACAATGCAAATCTTTATTAATAAATGAATAAATTATATTAAGACGAAAAGGTTATATTACACAGGAAGTATAAAACTACTGCACGTAATAGTTTAATGTTATAATAATGACTTACCCGTATAATTTAAGTTTTAATCAAATATAAAACGATATAAAAAAATGTAAAAATAATACGGAAATTTCTGTATATTTTTTAAATAAATATTTGTTGTGGGTGTATTAAAATTTGATAGATATTAAAAAAAATATGGAAAAATTACGGGCAGAATAAAACCGTTTATTATTCTATTCATATTTATTATATATTCGTGTATTTTGAACTAAAATAAAACCTTGGTTATAAAGATAATTTATTACATAAACTATTTCATAATAAATATCCGGCGATTCGTAGGTCTATCCGTAGATCTTAGTAAGCTTAGCATGCGCGAGGAAAAAATGGTACAAAAATATTTTTAGTGGTTACCCATCTGGAATGAAATCACTAATCACATTTGACAGAAGGTTTAACTTGGATACACCACGTAGTAAAATAAAATTATATATATAAATAAACTATTGAAAATGCCTACTTCTACTACATTATTTATCCGTACTTATATATATATATATATATATATACCGTATAATAACTTCTTCATAATTTTTAATACCATTATTTTATTTTTATATATATATTATTATATGGTTATATTTATTTACAATATCTATATAAATACATTTTTTAATTAAAAAAAAACGGGTTTTTTAAATTTTAATAAATATTATCACTGTTATTATTTTGTATCTTATTTTGTGCATGACTGAAGCGATTTTATAAATAATAGGAATCCGCAGGGAATGAAATAAACGACTAATTTATATTAAACAAAATTAATGAATACAAAATGGTATAATAGGAAGTATAATCGATTTTCCCTAAATATTTGTACCAAATATTTTAGACGACCTAAAATATACACGTATTTTTCGCAGGTGCATTTAATATAAATTAATAAGGTATACATCAATTGTGTCAGCAAAATATCAGGTACTTGTAACTGTATGCTGTGTACTGGGACTGTACAACTCTTTCCAAAAATTTTTTTTGCCATTTCACTTTTTTTTTGCCAACGTTCGAGTTTTTCTTGGATATATATTTTGGCGTGGCCAAAAATAATTAAAGTCAAAACGCATTTACTTTGTCTCGCTATCTACCCGACGTGGTTCTTTTTACAGAAAATCGGAGGATATTTTTGAATTCAACTGTCCGAGTGAGCAAATAACCCGGCCTGGTGTATAGGTGTAATCGAAAGATGTACACCCAAACCGTATTTAATTAAATTTTTGGCAAAATTGGTATAAAACCCTTTTTTTTATCCTATACAATTTTGTAGTTTTTGAGTACAACTATAATATTGTTACATAAATATAACTATACACGAAATATGCATAGTACGGTTAACCCATGCATTTATCTAGTATTAATTTGTTCGCTTTGATATTCTTTATATACATGGACATTTATAATAATATAATATCTTCATATATTTTATAATACAGTTATTAAAATGTTTTCAATACCAACTTAATAAAATGTAATAATTATAGAACACAACATTAAATATTTATCATATTTACACAAAATGAAAAATACTAATGGTATTGATATAATATACTCGTATAACTAGACGTAAAATAAACATATTATATAATATAAATTATAATTATTATTTTGTACTATATTATTAAAATGTGTCAAACGAGAATGTATTTGAAATAATAATTTAATAAATAATGAAGACCAGTTTTTCGCCCCCAATACACAGAAGCACCTTAATTGCCTATCCACTACGCCGTGTTACATATTTAGTTTTTTGGAAGTTATTTATTTACATTACTCATTCCCTGTTGTTATCGAGACGAAATTGCATTACGAAATAATATTATAGTATCTGTAAATATATCGTTATATACGGAGGGAGGGGGATATAAGTGGTATCTTCAAATAGGATGATGTAACTTCCTATGACTATCTTTTTAAAGTTCGTAATACATACTTAAAACTTTCATAACGAATTTAGGATGTATATTTATTATAAAAGTTGCAATTTATCTTTAGAGAGTAGAAATATATTCGAAGAAGAATGTTGGGATAAATTCCCCAAATATATTTATTTTTTTTTATATAATTTAATTAGAAAAAATAATGTATTTTTTAAAAGCGAACTATTAGAAAAATATGTCCGATATATTTCTATATAGACGCATATTATTTATCTAATAAGAATGACAGCAAGCAAGTACATAAATGCATAGTGGATTTCTATTACTTTTGAATGAATAATAGACGATTTTGCAAACAAGGAAATAAAATGAAATTTCATTGGGTATTATTTATTTTTAAGTCTTATTATTTAATAGATATTTTCAATAAATGTATATCTACTGTATTGTGTATATCGTATACCTATAATGTTATGTATATAAATAGTAGGTGATATTATGTTAAATTATTAATTATTCAGTGGGTCTTTCTGAAAACAATTTTTGCCCTTATTATAGTATAATATAATATATATTTGTAATGTATATTATTTATTCTTCTCTTATCTTGGTGCAGTGTTATCCTGGCGAACCGTACAAAATTACGTTTTGTTAAAATCCAAGGTTGTGTAATATAGGTTCGGAATAAAATAAATATGGTAATATAATATAATATTATGTTAATTTTTTTACTCGTTCGATTTACGTGCTTGATTACAATGAAAAACTGACGTATTGACAAATGACAAATAATAATCAATGGCAGTCTTTACATCAATGTTACGAAACTAGGAGGTTGGTTCAAAATGCTCCATGAAAATGTTTTAAAAAGTTAATGTACTTTGTTTTTATATATTATTATAGGGATGTTTAAAAATGAAGATACATATTTTTTTAGCTATAACTGTATATATTAACCCGTATAATTTCAAACCCTTCTTCCAATTATAAAATACTTTATACAGACTACGCCACTGTTTACAAAAAATGTTTTGAATTATAATCACGTGCAATGGTGGCATATTGTTTATGTACGCGGGAGACGCACGATGAGCGAGGGTGGTGACGGAAACGTAATTACCTGACGTCATCGTAGCCGCCATTTTAGCTTTCGTCTCGTCTCAGTGCCATTCATCATCGTTCACTATTGTTGTTTCGGAACTCAGTACTTGTATATATATATATGTTATATACTATACCTATGTAGAAATAGCAATTTACAAAAATTTTATTTTTATTTTTCAAATCTGGAACTCGTTCGATTTTTGACACAAGATTAATATGGACTAATTTTTCACGTTATTTTTGTGTATTGACTAGATGGTATAAAAATGAACCGACATTTACCAAGTTACAGATGTTTTAAATTTAAAAAAATAAAATAAATCTGTTTTTAAATTTTCAATTGCTATAACTAAGTCTATTTTTAATTTCAAATTATGTACATAAAAGTTACTTTAACAAAATCGACTAACCCGAATCTAGTGTTAAAAATGAGGGTTGTCAAAAATCATTTACAAAAGTATTTGAATATTTTTCAAAATATATAAAAATTAAATTTGTTGCCCAATGTTCTTGTAAAATAAATTGTATATTATTATATCTGATTCTACTTGATTTATTAAGAACCTTTATATCTAAAACGTCCAAACTCAATACTTGTTATATATGGTACGTTTATTTTCGGTTATTTAACTAAACTATGTAAAATAATATGTTACACAAGTATTTTACAACTTTTTGGTTTTAAGCGTTTTTTAAAATTTGAATATATATATTTTACATAGAATATATGTTGTAAGTCAAAACAGCTGTAGGTACACTGAGTGTATATATGTACATGACATATTATTTATACTGGTTTGCAAAAATGTAGTAGTTTTGCAAACCAATATTAAGTTAACTATTAGTTAATATTTATAATTTATCAAATATTATTGTATTATCATGATAATATATATTTGAGATATATTAGTAATAATAATTAATAATATATATCTATATCTATATCTATATATAGATATAAGATCTTATTGTAATATGTATTATTATTACATATTAAGAATGAAAATTTAATATGAGATATGTATTATGTATGTACTCATATATTGAATATATAGGACATTTTGAGGGTGAACCGTAATAATTGCACTGCTTTTTCGCTATTCGTTGTATACTATATAACATGACCGTAGACGTAATAAAAATAATGATAATAGAAATATGTACTCAGTTGTGTAGGGCATGATGAGAGCTGTACTACGTTGAACAGTGACGTATCTTAATAATTCTTAGAGATAAGTATTTTTATTCAATATTTGACACCAAATCGAAACTATTTTTTTTTTTTTAAACCAGTCGATAAAAATTAAAATCCATGTGTATATTAGGTATATTATATAGACGTGGGCTTAGTATAAAAAGGTTCTAGATCATTTATTTTTAAACTCAATTTTTTATAGAAATAACATTAGAATGCAAATTCACATTTTTTTTAAGATATAAATTAATTTTATAAGAGAAACATATCCGATTTTCAGAGGAGTAAAATGTTCTAAATCGCTCAAAGATAAAAAATAAGAATATATTTGTAAATTTTAAAAATAGCGATTAATTGAATCGATCTACAGTGATTAACTAGATAGGATTTTACTTATCTTTTATCTTATCTAGATAAACAATGACAAGTTATCTAAACATTAATTTTAGATAAAAATTTCGCTTATCTAAGTAAATTTAACTAGATATTTTTATTTTTCATTAAAGAAAAAAATATGTATATTTTAAAATGAAAATTTTTTTCTACTTTGGTAGATTATAATTAAAATAAATATTAATAGGATGATATCACTTTTAAATATAAAATATGTAATACACATTTATTCTATTCATATAATTAGGTGTTGTAATCTTGTAAATATTTATATAATATTGAGTATTCTATAATATGAAATTGTATATAATTTCTGTTTCTCTAAGATATGCTCCGTTATCTCTACGAAATCTTTATACTTTTGATATCGACTAAATATAGAAAACTTCATAATTTACTTGTATTGATACTAAATAATAAAATTAAAATTTTTTTATAATATATTGCCTGAAATGTAACCAAATAATAAAACATAGTAGTACACTATTGGCATCGATAATTATATATTTAACCTAAATTAATTAATCGTTTTTTTTTTATAATAAAATATACTATCCTGTTTTGGTCAAGTAACAATTTTTGTTAAAATAATTATTCCAAATTGTATACACGAACGAGGCGTATTCGAAAAGTAAGGGCCGTTTCGTCATAAAAAAAATTATAATCATATGAAATAGGTTTTATTAGCACATTTAGTTTATTACAAATCTACTTCACTTTTCCACATAATCGCCGTTCAC
>JAIPRL010013542.1:0-10428 GCA_025469235.1 Pemphigus obesinymphae
GTTAGAGTAACGTATATTTAACGCTGTATAAAATTTTCAGAACTTAAAACCGAAAATTACTCCTTTTAGGACTTAAAAACCTCGAAAACTAAAAATGTCTATAAATAGCCCAAAATTTCAAAAAAATGTAAAAAAACTAAATCAACGTAAATATATTACTAAATTAAATATTCGGTAAAAATTTCAAAAATTAAAAGTCATTATTTTCGAAATTACGACGAAATTAAATTCTCGATTTTACAAAATCGTATTTTTCGTAATTTTTTGGTAGTTTTTGCTAACGCATTAAAAAACTATTATGAAAATCGAAAAATTACCTCTCAAAAGTACTAGAAGCAATTTGCTACGGAAACCGGGTATGAGTGTAAAGATCGGAGCTCTCCTTCTGGTAGAAAAAATGTTTACAGAAAAAAAAAAAATAAATAAATAAATAAATAAACATCATTGTAAAACCATAAGCTTCCTCGCTACGCTCAGAATTTAAAACTGGAGATACCTGGTTATTGCACCGAAACGAACAAATTTTGTTTTTCTATATTTTATTTTTATAAAATTTTATGGTGATAATGTAATCATAAATAACACAAACTGGCTAAGCATTATGGCTATGAATTATAGTTATGTTTTAAAACATAGTATAGATTGATACAATAAATATTACTCCTCCTTTGTAAAAATGAAATAAATAAAAACAAAATATGAGTTACTAAGTAATTCCTATTATTATTATTTTTTGATTATAATAATAATAATTATAATAATGGTACTTGTTAATAATAGTTTTAGTTTTTACATTTTTTTTTTAAATAAAACAAAATATCTTACATACTATGCAAATGGAATAACATAAAATTAATTTAATGTTATCATACAATATTTTGCTATAGGTATACAGTGTGGCTGATTGTTGTTTCGGTACAATAACCGGGTATCTCCGGAGATACCTGGTTATTGCACCGAAATCTGAAAACCAGGTATCTCCTTTTGTGTGATATTAGCCTATCTAATGGACGGATTTATCTGGTTATTGCACCAAACTGTAAATAAAGTTTTCCTTTATCAGATAATGTATAAAAGTGAATTTCGAAAAAAAGTGGAGATACCTGGTTCTTGCACTGGACCCTTCAATTACTCAGCTGAACGATCATTCAGCTCACTAAAAATAATTAAAACATATCTGAAATAATTTATTAGTGTTACTCGTTTATACAATTTAGCACTCCTAAATATTGAGTTAGCGTTAACAACATTAGTAAATAATGATGAAATTTTTGATGAATTTGTTAAACAAAATTTCATCGTAAAGTATAAATATAGTAAGAGTATTCCATTTTATCAAAAAATAAATATTTATAAACATTTACATAATATTGATTTATATTATATATTTATCATTACGTTTACGTAAAATACTAATACCTATATTAGTCTTAAAAGAAAACAGGGTTTTGAATGTTTCAAAATTTGCTTGATATCTACCATTTTATTTTATTTTTTTACATTCACTAGGGAGGTCGAAAAGGCAACAAATAAATGTGTACATAGGGCAATAAAATTCTAAATACGCCACTTCTAATTACTAGCATCAGATATATATGCAGTGTGGGGGTGATTAATAAATAAATAAAATATATTAATAGGGATTAAAAAAATATCATTATTTAATTCGTATATAAAAACTTTAATTTTCACTCATTTTATTCGAACCAACTATAATCCAGAAATCATTCTACCTGTAATAGAAGGAAAGTCATAATTCATTATGAGATGTAAGATTAACTGAGTAACACCGTAATATTGAGTATATACTTATATTTAAATTGTGTTATATTCCTATACAACCCCGTTAATTTCTTATTATATATCAACTCAATTTCAATAATTATTTTACTTATACCAACCTACCCCTATTTTCTCTCTTTTTGAGTTATGATATGGGTATACCTAGGTATTTATATTTAAATTGTTAAATGTTCATAATATAGATAGTGGTAGATTACTAATATGAAAATACTAAAATAGTCTTCATGTTTCTTTCTCAGATTCAAGCTGTATAAGTATGTTCCCTTAACGAACATGTTACAATAAACTCCACTTAAAATATCTAAACAAAACTACAGGCTTATTAATATTTTATTATATTATATTAAATTATTCTATGGTCAAAATAATTTAAATAATTTTGTAATATTTGTATTCAAAAAATATCAGTTGATAACACCACAGTTCACTGTGATAGTGTAATAAGTTTTAAATTTCCACATTTATATTCACACGCATTAAAAGTGGTGCATTACTGTATTTAGATGCTTCTGATATTATAAGGTAATATATTATACAGATATTTTTTTTAGGATGTATGCACATCTAATTTTAAGGAATTTTGTATAGACAATTTTTTTTATGGAATTCATGAAAAATGAAAATCCAACAATTTAAAATATTTCAATTATTATTAAAAAAATTTAAATATTTATGTTTGGGCCGGGAATTTATAATAATAATAAGTGTGCCCGGTCACCTAATTCCTATGTTTACAACTATATATCCGACTCGGTCGGCCCCTCTGTAATTATGTGTAAGTACTTAAAAACTAATAATAATAGGTAACTAATTGTAATAAATGGTAACTCAAATGGTAGGTAATAAAAGTATCATGTATTGCTGGTACAAATAAATATTTCAACAAGGTAATACATCACAGCAACACAAAGGATAAATAAATTGACACTAAGCACAAAACGAAAATATAGTAAAATAAATATATAAAAAAAATAGCCCTGCTGGCTCAAAAAATTAATGACGTTGTGCTTAGACCGGTAATTATTTCACAATAATAAATAATACATAAATAATTGCCTGTTTGGCACAACTAATTGAAATAAATAACAAATAAATAAAATAAAAATAACTTACAATATTGTCGGTGTGAAGACTGGCCAGCTGCACACCTGTACCTAAATCTAAATAAAATTCACATACGCACGCAACACAATTTTTGTTACAAAGAAATAATGCACACTGACAAATAAAATAATAGGTAATTTAAAGTTGCAATAATAGTGTACTTATAAACAATAACAAAAACGGATAGTAGGTACTGACCGCGATTAACGCGTGTACAAAAAATAATAAAATAGTCTATTAATACATATAGATTATAGTATTATAGTATATATAGTATATAATATTATATTATATACTAATAGGCTATTTGAGCCAAATTTGGTACAATAAAAAATACGCGACTATTAGAGTCCACGAACTATTAAAAAACACACGGTTTTCGATATAACGAACGATTTCGTACGGCGATTAGCGCCTGTACTTACAGTGGCGATTAGCGCACACTTATAATATAATATAATATAAAACAAAAAAAAACAATTGTTCAGCGATTCGCGCACGTAAACAAATTTTGTTGGCGAGTTAACACTGCAGAACGGACCGACAGACCGGACGGCCGTGTTAATTTAATTGCGCAGCTGGCACGGCGGCATACGATAACGCGATAACATATTATATAATTCACAAGACATTTAAATATACAAAAATAAAACAATAATTATTGACCGATAAGGGTGTGGAGTGGTACACGGGGATGGTCTAATTGTATTAGAAACGCTAATGACATTTAGGCCGCAACAATTTAAATACATTTTAATAATAATTAAGTAAGTTAAATATAGTTCTATATCCGTACCACATTCTATTGTTGTGCAATTATGTAGGACTAAATTTAGGGGGTACGTGGAGGGATCTCACCCCTCCATCATCCCTGGAAAACATTCGGAAAAATTAAGTTCAGTCGGCTAAAAACAGAAAAATTATAAACTATTAATTATTTAGTCGACTAATATTATAAAAAAGTTGATGATTTTTTTTAATTTCCATTTCCGTTGGAATCTTACACACCAATCCATAAATATTTCTACACACCGGCTCTGTAATCACGATATTCGTTCAAAAATAAGTTTACAAAAAACCAATGCAAAGCTTTTTTAAATGGTTTTAGAGTTAAAATTCTTTTATAGAATATTTAAATATTTTCAACATTTTGGATGCAATTTCATCGCACTTTTATCCTTATCTTATTATATAGTACAATATCAAATGTACAATACAATACTTTTCTTTTATGTTTTTAAATCACTGTAACTTTTTATTAATTAATAATTTGCAAAATCCTTATGAAATCGTTTCTAAAATATTGTTTTCTATTTTTTATTATTTAAATATAAGCGTTTGAACTCTTTAAGAGGACATCGCACCCGCATTTGCTGTCTCTGTCTATCTAATGGCAATATAGCAAAATTATACTACGCAAAACAATAAATGCGGTGTCTACGTTAAAATTAGAGTTAAAATAATCCTATACCAATTTTAAAAAACAGAATATTTTCTAGAAAATGACGTACTTTTTGTAAAATATTGTGTATCAAAGAAGTTACAGGGTTTTAAGTTTTTCTTTTTGAAAATGTTGTAACTTCTTTGATACACAATATTTTACAAAAACACTAAAAATTACGCTACACGCGTATTTTTGCTTTCTCTGTCTAACCAAATGATAATATAAGAAATATGTAATCGGCATTATTATTACAACTTCGTCAATTCTAATACTAGAGTAATTTTACCTATTAAAAAATTTATAGACAGGATCATTACCTATATATGACATAACATCGTCTTTTTTCGAAATTTTAAATTGTAATAAGTGCCGTATTTATTTAAAATATTGGAGTTTAAAAATAGTTATATTTCTTTACAAAACTAAAATTTTAGGAAAAAAGACGAAGCTATCGCATGGATAATTATCTCGTCTATAAATTTGGTAATAAATAGATAAATTTACTTCACAATTATAATTGACGAATGTAATGAAAATAAAAGCTGGGGGATAGGGGTATATAAGTTGGGTTAAATTTATGATAAAAACTATTGGCCAAATTTCCTGAAATACTTATACCTACGTTGGAAGTAGAACCTATATATCACCTGTATATAGCCTATATTATTCATTACCTTTTTCTGTTAAAAGAAGTATTGTTGTGGTTGTCATTTAACTTGCCATTTGCAGCAGGAGACTCATCTGAGCTGCATAAGATAATTCTAACGACCTATCTTGGATCTTAATAAATCAGTTTTCTACGTTTTTTACGTTTACTACTTTTAAAGGAATCAACTTTTGGCCTTCCACCCATAACTTTTAAATCATTGGAAGAAAAGAAAAAGATGTTTGTTATGAAAAAAAATTAAACATATTTTCAATATGTAATCAATCAAATTTTTTTAAAAGTTTAATTATTTAACTACGAAATGAAATAAGATAATACTTAATTGATATCTTTCAATAATTCGTTAAGATATTTAGTAATTTTTTGTATATATATACAAAAATGTTCATAATATCCATGTGCATGTTTTGATTTCGTTGAAAATCATTTTAAAACGATATATAGGTAAGTCTCTTCTACTGAAATTACAATGTCATTATATCAAGATTCCAAATAAAAAAAAAAAAAAATTTAAATAGTGTTATTTATATATGATTTAATAAGGTCCTAACCATAAAATATGGGTTTACACATAATAAAAACAAAATGATAGCATAGGAATCAAATTGTAATAATTTATATAAAAAAGATTGATAAAATTGTCGATATTATTTATCATAGATGTACAGGTTGATCATGCTTGATTCAGAATTAAATAATTAAAACATAATAATAAAAAATTATTTTAATATAGGTACATTTTTTCAGCACAAACTTGAAAAAATGAGAATGACCTCATTTCATGAGGGAAATCGAAAACTTTATATAATATACTCATATTATACATAAGCAACATATTAAGTTCTCTATATGGAAAAATTAAAAAAAACTATATGTTTAAATATTTTTGTGTATTGGACCTTTTGTTTATTTGACCTATTTTTATTTGACATTTTAATTGTTGGACCTTCTAATAATTAACTATATGTTATGGACTAACTATAAAATTTTTGCATCATTTTAATATAGACATCATATAAACTGGATATTTAAAATTTGGCGTTATCTCTGGGAAGCGTTTTATAATGATATTTATTTTTTTTTCTTTTAATTTTTCTGGAAACAACTATTGAACCAAATGATTTAACCATATCAGTACATGTGACCCAATTTTCCAGTAAAACATTTAATTAGGATAATTTATAGGATGCGTTCATATTTTGATTTTTCGATATTTTCGATAAGCACGTAAAGAAAACATTTCAAAATATCGACTTGTTATTTTTTCAAAATTTCAAAAATATTGATTCTTAAATCTTGAATTCTACACTAAATATGTAACTTAGTACCAAAATAAAATGATAAAATGTGAAATAGTAATAAAATGTTTAAAGTTTTTTTTTAGCAATTTTGTGCTATTTATAAAAATTTTAGATTTTGAGATTTTCGAGTCCTAAATAAGGTAATTTTGGGTTTGAATAATTACTAATACGTATAGTAGGTACACTGCTCTAAGTACTATAAAAAAATGTCCAAAATCAGTAGTAGTCGTGATTTTTTATAGCTATTTAAATTTTTCAAAAACATTTATTATTTTGGTAAAAAATGTATTCATATTTAAAAAAAATGGATCTAAAGCCTTAACATTTTCACATAGTATGTATTTTACTATTATGTTGGTTAGATATATAATATTCAAAAACTTTTACACAAATTTTGAAATGTTTATATACAGTTATTACATTAATTTAATAGACTCTAAAATATTAAATTTCTGTGTTAATTAAGTCGTAACATAAGAAATATAAGTTTTATATTCTGAGCAAAATTAGTAATTTTACAATAATGTTTATTAAAATTTCTTTTATATATTATATATTTTCAATAACTATTGCAATATTATAATACAATGTATTATGTAAAAGATGTCTAAAGGTAGATAAGGGTCTAATCCCATTAATAAATTCAATAATATAAATCGATTGACGATATTGTATAAAACAAAATTACGTTATGGCATAAACATTTTTATACACTATTTATAGTAAACGCGTATGGTAAACAAGTAGGAAGGTAAAGTTTCCACTATAATCGTTTATTATATCACTAGTAAACATATATATCTAACTGAAATTTGTAAACTAATATATAATCTTTAAATTACTGTCTGTACGGGCCGGTGGCGTATAATAACACGCGCACACCGGACACCTATGCTTCGCGCGCACCATTTAACACTTTATTTGAACCGACTCGGTCGGCCACACGGTGTGTAGGTCATAGAAAAGAGATTAAAAGAGATTGGTGTAGGTACTTAAAAACTAATAATGATTGGTAACTAATTGTAATAAATGGTAACTCAAATGGTATGTAATAATGGTATCATGTATTGCTGATACAAATAAAATATATCAATAAAGTAATAAATCACAGCAACAAAGAATAAATAAATTGACACTATAAGCACAAAACGAAAATACAGTAAAATAAATTTATAAAAAATAGCCCTGCTGGCTCAACAAATTAATGGCGTTGTGCTTAGGCCGGTAATTATTTAACAATAATAAATAATACACAAATATATGTGTGATTAGTTCCTCTGGCTCATGAACAATATAAATAAATAAATAATAATAATGAGATAGGTACTCACAGAATAATAATATGGACGTAGACTGGCCAGCCGCTCTACCTATACCTAAATAAATAATTACTAAAATACACAATTTTTGTTACAAAGAAATAATACACACTGACAATAAATTTATAATTTAAAGTTTATAATTTAAAGTTTCAATAAATTGTGGCGATTAGCGCACACGTAAAAAAAATAAATAAAAAGGACAGTACTATAACGGCCGTTAGCGCACGTATAAAAAATAAATAAATATCCATTCTCAATAAATTGTGGCGATTAGCGCACACGTAAAAAAGCAATATAATATATACGGCGATTCGCACACGTAAAAACTTTTGTTCCGGACCGACGACAACGGTGGTGTGTCACACGACGTTGATCACAACAAAACTAACTATTTTTACGATAATATAATTCACAATAACAGATAATGACAATTATAAACTTAATTAACTAGGGTGCGCGCATGTGTGTGTGTGCGACCGGTCGGCTTTAATTGGGTCGTCGTTTCGGCGCATTGGACAGCCGGTCTTCGGCGTCAACACCGTCAATATTAATCATATAGAAATATTTCATAGGGTTTTTATGAATACTCTCCGCATATATTCTTTTATAAATATAATTTTTTATAATATATATTTATTTTTATTTAAAACTATAGTTAGGTCACACTAATTCAAGTAATCAAAGAAGGATATAATATCATGGAAACCAATATATGAGGTACGTATTTGTACATGGCACAAATAGTTAATATTTTTATTCGAATGCACTAATAAAAGGTTTTCTATACAGGGTTGTAGTCGTAAAAAATCAGAAGATATACTCATGGTATGTACCATATGCCGTTCACACTACATTTATATCATAGCTATAGGGCATAGGCTATATATAATACTCTCATCTTAGATCTTATTTGTTATATGTTTAAATTTTGAGGTTATTTGTTTTATGTATTTGGTTATTTAGCAACCTGTAGGGTAAACAGAGTTGAATCATATAGTGTATAAAATAAAAATAAAGAAGTTCAATCATAGAGATTATACGGTCTTAACCAATAAATAAATATATAGGAGAATATACTGCGTATATACGAGTAGCTGTATACCCTCCACTACAGACCTAACTTCTATATCGATTTGGGTGTGGTCATCAGCTATTAACGATTCTGACCGCATTTTTTTTACTACCTCATCGGACTTACTGTTTTCTAGGTTTCCACATTCAATTTACGCCTGTGAATCATTTTTACAGCTTTACCTTCAAAAGCAAACGATGTAGTTACATATTATCCTTCTCTAAATTATTCATGCACACCTTTAACGTAATTTATTAGACCACAAGGATTATGGTTATAATCTAAGCCTGAACTATGTACAGACACGAATATAATTTATATATTATGTTTATTAATTTTCATATTTTTTGTATTCTATTCTTATTTTTATTTTGCATTACTCATTTGTAATCTGATGATAACTTACAGCCGGTAATAATTGTTACTTATAATCTTTATTTGAATAGATAATTTTATTAACGGTAAACGATGTTGAAAAAAAGAAATTTCGTCGATAAAAAAATGGTCTTTATTTAAATACCTAGAAAATTTTTTTTATATTATTAGCATACCTAGGTGTTTTAAATATTCATATACTATTTATTTATGAGTGTTGCGGCTAATAGAGTGCTAATAACTATAATTATCAATCAATTTCCAATAAAAAATAATATAAAAAGAGATAGGCCTAAAGAAATAATTAACAATAAATCAAAAATATAATTAAAATAAATATTAAAAATTAAACAAAAATGTTGATTTATGGTTACTATATAATCGACTGTATTTTTTAAACAATAATAAATAATAATAAAAAAAATAAATATAAATCACAATATAATAAATATACATATATAGTAGTCGGTTTATGAGGGGACGGGAAAACCGCTGCGTACGGGAACCCTTAAAATAAAATGATTTTATTTTATGGTAAACAATAATCGTATAATATTTAAAAACAAACAAGAGTAATTACAATAAAAAAAATATTTTAGATATTTTTACCTTGATAACGGATTGGGCACATATTATGTGATTTTACCAAAACGATTATGCTGAAATCGGTATATGCGATGTGCCAACCTTTCGTTATCCTGAAGTAAAATTATCATATTAAATTAAACTTGAAGTAAATGGATCTAACCTTGACAGTAGAAGTACTGGCTAACTGAATAAATTATATATTTATGTATATAAATAAATAAATGTGTAATATGTACTGAAGGTGGCAATATTACGTTCCAACGATGATTTTATCAAATATGTCCAAGAATGCCACGAACAAGCACACAATCAAATGTAGAATATCGAAATAACGGGGAAATTATAGTTAGTCGTAGTGACGATAAAAGCAAAAAATAAAAAATAAAAAAATACGATTGTAATTTTTAGTACTTATTGCAAATAGGTAGAAAGTACCGTGTTTTACAATTGAGTCACAAGGACAAAAATTGCAATTAAGAACTATATTTGAAGAATATAGAGAAAATGGGATAGCTAAGTTTTCTTCTCCTTCGCCTTCTCTCCCAACTATTTGGGGTCGGCCACCCTGGTCCTACACTTCCACTTAACTCTATCTCCTGCATCTTCTTCACATACTTCCACCTTCCTCATATCACTCGCCATTACATCCCCCCATCTCTTTTTCGGTCTTCCCCTCCCCATTTTACCAACAACATGCATTTCCCTTACTAATCTTACTGCCTCAGTCTCTTCCCTCCTTAATACATGCCCGA
>JAIPRL010013543.1:0-10427 GCA_025469235.1 Pemphigus obesinymphae
AAGTCGTGGGCGTGAGTAGAGGTAATATGCCACAGGATAAGCAAACATGGTGGTGGGCAGAAGAAGTACAGGAGATAATATCAAAGAAAAAAATACAGTTTAAGAAATGGCAGAAAAACAGAGAGAGAGAGAGAGGATTGGGTTTAGTATAAAAGTTTATCTAAAGTAGCAAAAAGCACAGTGAGTAAAGCTAAATTAGAGAAATATGATGAGTTGTATGAAAGGTTAGGAACTAAAGAAGGGGAAAAAGAAGTGTATAGGCTGGCTAAGGAAAGAGAAAAACAATTCAGAGACTTTAGAAATGTTTGGTGTACAAAAGATGAAAAGGAAGTGATAAAGAGATGGAAAGACTATTTTGAGGGATTATTAAATGAGGAATTTCCGAGAGAGGCAATTGATCGGGTAGAGTGGAATATGGGTATGGTGGATTTAATAAAGGAAGAGGAAGTGTGGAGTGCCGTGAGAAAAATAAAAAAGAAGAAAACGGGGGGACCGGATGGAGTACCAGTAGAAGTATGGAAAGTATTAGGAAGTTTAGGTATACAATGGCTGACAAAGTTCTTTAATAAGGTACTAGTGGAAGGAAAAATTCCAGAAGCGTGGAGGAAGAGTTGTGCAGTACCAATATTTAAGGGTAAAGGAGATGTACAGGATTGTGGAAATTATAGAGGGCTACAACTTATGAGCCACAGTATGAGGATTTGGGAAAAGATAATAGATAAAAGGGTAAGAGGTGAAACAACTGTTACTAGAAATAAGTTTGGGTTTATGCCTGGGAGGTCAACAGTGGAGCCAATATTTTGTGTGAGACAGATTGTAGAGAAGTACACAGAAAGGAAAAATAAATTGTGTATGGTATTTATTGATCTAGAGAAGGCTTATGATAGGGTTCCTAGGGAGATCTTAAAGTGGGCATTAATGAAGAAAGGATCACCAAAGTTGTATGTGAACATCATTGAAGATATGTATGAAGGGGCGAGTACAAGAGTGAGAAGTCTGTCTGGAGAAACTGAGGATTTTAGGGTCAAAGTGGGGGTACATCAGGGTTCTGCTTTGAGTCCTTACTTATTTTCCCTGGTAATGGTAGAGATAACAAAGGATATACAGGAGGAGGTACCATGGTGCATGTTGTTTGCAGATAATATAGAACTGATAGGAGAAAGTCCTGAGGAAGTGAATGGTAGACTTGAAGAGTGGGAGAAAGCTCTGGAAAGTAAAGGACTAAGGATTAGTACGAGTAAAATAGAATATATAAAGTATGATTTTGGTGAAAGTGAACACAAAGGGAATAGGGAAAGGCTAGAAATAAAGTTAAGTAGGGATGTGGTGGGAGAAGTGGAGAGGTTCAAGTATTTAAGGTCCGTTGTACAGAAAGATGGGGGTTTCGAAGAGGATATGACACACAGGATTAAGTGTGGATGGACGAAGTGGAGAGAAGCGTCGGGTATTCTGTGTGATAAAAGAATTCCTATTAGGTTAAAAGGTAAATTTTATAAGGGAGTCGTGAGACCTGCATTGATATATGGAACATATATGGAATGTTGGGCTGTAGATAGAAAGATAGAACAGAGAATGAGTGTCGCGGAGATGAAAATGTTAAGGTGGATGAGTGAAGTTACTAGAGAGGATAAAATAAGGAATGAGTATATCAGAGGTAGTATAGGGATAGCTTCGATAGTAGGAAAAATGAGAGAGAATAGATTAAAATGGCTCGGGCATGTATTAAGGAGGGAAGAGACTGAAGCAGTAAGATTAGTAAGGGAAATGCATGTTGTTGGTAAGAGGGGGAGGGGAAGACCGAAAAAGAGATGGGGAAATGTGATGGCGAGTGATATGAGGAAGGTGGGAGTAAGTGAAGAAGATGCGGGAGATAGAGTTAAGTGGAAGTGTAGGACCAGGGTGGCCGACCCAAAATAGTTGGGAGAGAAGGCGAAGGAGAAGAAGAAAATTAAAATATTATATTTTAATATTAAAATGTAATAACTAAATGCCAATAGGTATAAAGCATTATAAAATAAAGATTAAATTGTTATAAATAAAAATAACTTCGTAAAAATGATAATGGCATGATGAAGGAAACAATATAAATTCAAAATAATCTAATAATGGATATATAAATAATACTATTTTATTAATTTTTTTTTTGTACTTTCAACATGGGTTATTGGTTCCGTTATAATTACCGGTAAAGACACATAAAAGAATTACCGGTAAATTTAAAAACCCGAAACATAATTTTCTGTTACCGGTTACCGATGACCGCTTCTTGGACATGTTATACATATAATATTATTATATTTATATACGTCACGTGGAATAATTATGTAACTGCAATTATTTAGGTACCTTTTTTAGTACTTTATACGTATATATGCAATATATATGTTATATATTATTATAATATTAAGATATATTATGTGGTTATATCATATTTATACACGTGGTCAAACACTTATTTGAATGTTTCTAACAGGTGATTTAGATGATATTATATTATATAGTTGATAGTTATATTTGTGTTCCATTTAATTACTGTAAGTACATTAATGAGATCTGAATGGAAACGCTGATAATCACGTGTTAAAAACCATCATAAGCTATCATACTATCGATTAATTAGAATACACGTAAAATGTGCACGTTTTGTTTTATGAAATACGATAACGTTTACAATCGGTTGTACCTATACACGAAAAAAACCATTAAATAACTTTAATGTTCAATCAATTTTTTTTCCGACTTCGTATAATGATTCGGCGAACCGCTGCATTATAGGTATTTACATTTGGAAACTGAATTGTCCAACTGATTATAACGTATCTATATCGATAACAGTATATTAAGTATTAAGTTTGAATATCTACAACAGTTGTTATTATTATTATAAATTATTATTTAATTATTTCATTTGTTCGCGGTTTCAAGACTACACTTAATATATATTATAATATAATAATACATCATATAATTACAATCACCTCTTCCTTTAATACATTAGTCATTAGTGTACGTGTACACTAATAACTATATAATATTATTATATTACCTATTATCATAAATGTTTCATTAATATTATATTCAATATTGTATTGATATTATTATTATATTTATTAGGTATATTATTTATTATTAAATTAATTTTTTTTTATTTTCATTTTATTTCACAAAAAGTCAAAAATATTGTCAAACAAAATTTACATCAAAAAATAAGACTTGGATGGTAGGTACTCAAGTACTTTAGTCTTTAAATAGACGTATATTATTTAGATAAATTACGTTTATTAATTATTTTGTTTAGTATTTATACAGACGGTCATTGAATGGCCAATAGATACAATACTTTTTCAGTAAATAAATTGATATGGCTGACATTTTTAAACAATGTGTGCCTTTTTCACTTGAGTGTATTTTGCGATTATCTGACATGGGTTATGCTATATTACCATTGATTTTATGTTCAATTTTAATTGTTTAATATGATTACAAAAGTTTATGATTTACTGTAATAATTTCATTATATTTTGACATTTGAAAACCTCATACTTACAATTTTATTTTATGTTAGAAACCTACTTTTTTAGTTTTCTCTACGTACCTATGTTTTAATATATTTTTTTATGTTTCTTTTAGCAACGACCTATATTAACTTGAGTAACTATACTAGTTATTAGGTATAGATATATTTACCATTGTATATAAAATAATGTATTAATGTTTTACTGTCCAATTTTTACTTAATACTTATTATTAATACTATAATTTATTACATTTTAACTTTTTTTTGACGTTAATGTCTTAACTATATTAACAAAGCAATTTAATTTAATTGCATATTGATAATTAATATATCTACTTTATTTTTCAATATTTATTTGATAATAAAAAAATAATAATAGTGTTGGGTACCTATTATACTTACCTATTTCCATTTATATACAATTTTTATGAACAAAATGTATAAATATTAATTTCTTTTTTTTCTATTATAATCATTATCACAAAATTTATTTATTTAATTCACCTATTTAGTATTTAAATTTTATAAGGTAAATTATTGTTTATAAAAGGGGAATCAAATATAAAGTAATATTATGTATATTAACATAGACTTGTTGAAACAAGTAGACAAAAACATTAGGTATAATTAATTAACTAATTAGTAATAACTTACATACACAATTTGTATATTTAGTGGAGTAACTACAGGAGGGGAGGTGATGAGGATGATATATCAACTTTCAGACCATTTTGTTGTATTACATTAACTTGATTTTATCATAATTCATACCGATTTAATATTGAACATTTATCACTTGAGTAAAAATCAAAAATAAATAACAAGTGGAAAGTAATTCAAAATATTTTTTAATGTTAAATCCGGAATTTGTAACTAATTTCGACTAGCAAAAACTGAGTTCCCACTGGCCACTACCCAGAGAATATCAGTTTTATTGGAATCAATTTTTTATAAATAATTTATTATATTTTAATAATAAAGTAATTACATTTAAATAAAATAATTTCTGTTTTGTCAAACAAAGTTAGACACATTTTAATAGTGTATTATTTTTAATTTACTATTTTTTGTCAATCGTACAACTACTCGTAAACGTTTAAAACAATAATTTTATGATTTATTTTTGTTTTTTAACATATAAACAAACTAAACATATTAACCAAGTGATTTGAAAATTTGATGATTTTTATACCTACCGTAAAATATAATCTAAATTTTTATATGGGTGATTTTCGATACAATTATTAAGAGTCGAGTTATAAGATTTAATTTTTCGGAATTTCTGTCTTTAAATATCTTATATCTCGGTTAATAATAATTTTATTCATTTTATTCATTTTTTATTCATTTTATTTATCATGTAAAAATGTACACAATATCATGATCTTTAATTTTCTATAAATTTTAAAGATTATTATCTAAAATAATTCAGTTTCCTAAAAACTTACATGTTACATCTCCTTAGCCTCCTCTTATAAGATACTGGAAATAAATTATTATTCAATACATCAAGACTTCATAATATACATTAATCAATTATAATATGTATTATAATTATTGGTAGAATAATCACTGAAAATAAAATATCGCATAGACGCACATAGTACCAACATTCCAAATAAAAATATTTTTTTTATATTTTAAATACAATATATACCCTAACCATTTTAATGTTCACTAATATTTTAGAGGGCTGAAAGAAAAATTAACTGGGGTGACATGTGGCCCGCGGGCCCCGGGTTGGATCACACTGTTAAAATATGCTGCCATGGGGTAGATTTGTGAGAGTGACATGACCCACCTCCCTTGGAGTTTTTTTTTTTTATAATTATCTGAAAAGTATAGATTGATTATTTTAATTTTTTTCATGCTTATTTAGGTATCGTTTTTTTCAATTTTTGCGAAAATTTTTGAGAATGGTTTTTTTTTTTGCTCATTAGGCAACTCAAATTATAAAATTACTTATTTTCACACCACTGACACTTTTAAACGAGCTTCAGATCCGTCTCTGGATACTGCCATCTATTCAAATATCCAAATATCCAAGTACGAGGGCGTAATATTCACATATATTTGAATCCGAAATAGTTTTACGTAGGTACATATTCATAAAATAATAAATTATATTCCATATGTTATATGTGTTTCCTAAGGCTATTTATCAGATTTCAGACAGGAAATGTACTTTTCTATTATGATTTAATGATGCGCAGAGTACCTACGTTATATTAACGGTTGTATAAAAAAATTACGCATCTATGTCATTCATTGATAGCGAGTTATTGTTTTTATTATGATTAGTTTGTTTATTCGTTTTTGAGATAAATATTAAGTAGACGTTGCTGGTACCATTTTTTTATAGTCAAAGGCCATATAGTCATTATGTGTACATCATTAGTTATTACACATCGCACGTTTGTAAAAATCTGACATCTACAGTAGGTAATGACGTAAACGGCTTATCGCCATTGATTACGAAAACTTTTCTTTTCATTGTTTAATGAAGATCATTCAGCATTGAGTAATAAACCGTGAAAGTTAATATTTTAATAGGTATATAGTATTACCTATACGTTTAAACATAATATTATTATATGAGTCACTACAAATTCATATATATATATATATATATACAATATATTGTTTGAAATAATAACAAGAAATACATATTTTGTTTAGACATCGTATCAGATTTCTGAATGTTTTAATAGATATTAATACACCTAGAGATAACAAATGGTATATTTGTACACGTATGTATTACGTATATATTGGCATAGGTATATATTATTAAGTTGAGTATTGGTATATTAGGTGCTTACTAGTTACATTGTGGCCGACTTCCAACAATATCGACAAATGAATGGACGAAAGAGAAGATTTTTTAAAAAGCCGGTCAGTATGGGGAATGGAAACACAATTCCCCTCGCCCTAAAATTATCATTATTAGATTTGTAAAAATAAATAAATACATGAAAATACGAGTATGGTATTTGAACTGAAAAAATAATTTTTATTTTTGTAGTCGTGCTCCCCCTATTCTCCTCATCAAACATCTGTAATTACCTCTAACCGGTGATGGATGTATTATAAATTATAAATCATTCCATTCACGGTAGGTACTTAAAACAATAATTCCGAGAGGAGCTCCGTGTAACGTTTGTCGTTTGGTGCAATTATTATCTAATTATCTTCAGATGTTATCCGCAGGATATCACTTATCTAGGTTATACAGGCATAAGGTACATTGAATTATGTTTTACACGAATGTAGGTATGTTCTTAACAAAATGAATGACATCACGTTCGTTACTACAGTACCTACCTATTATGGGTAGGTACCTACCTATAATATATCTCTTACCTATATCTCATATATCGACATTTTAGAGAAAATAACATAATATGATATTGTTAATATACCTATTTGTTATTAATCCGTAGTATTTTTTGGTTGTGTACCACTAGATATTTCACCCACGAGCCACTATTTGAAAATGGTATACATTAAAACATATTCGATAACTATACCCAATTATTAGTTTTCTCCGTTATCTTTAAAGACAAGATTAGGTAGGTACTGGTAACTAAATAATATTATATTATATTAACTTTATTTATATATTAAATCGGTCTTACGTGAAAATTATTACAACAATAATGGAAAAATAATTGATAAAACTGATTGATTAAACAATTTTCGCATAAATTAGTACCAATTGTAAAATAAAAGCAATAAAAATATTGTAAAATACATCATATTATGTTGATTAACTAATCACGGGTTTAACCGTCCACTGTACCATAGAACATGTTCTATGACTGTACAACACCCATGATAATAATCGACGATTAACATTTAATCGTTGATTAGCTAATCACTGATTAACCACGCAACTTTACTGTACAACTGGCCCTTAGTGGATCAGTTGGCCATTTAAGATATTTAAAGAATTTTGAATTTGCATTTTTATCACATATTTTTAATTACTGATAACTTATTTAATACACTACAAAATAAATCTTTTGATATTGAATTTTGTTTGAAAAAAATTAACTCTACATATGATCTCATAAAAAAAAAAAAGAAACGAGACAGAATTTTTGAACTTATATAATAAAGCAGTGGCTTTAACTAAACTACCTAAAGCTTCAAGAAACAATTCAAACAGTGAATTAAGTTTCAAAATTTTATTTTATGAAATTATTGATAATATTTTAATGCAGTTA
The DNA here is from genome assembly GCA_025469235.1 of Pemphigus obesinymphae. Classification (NCBI taxonomy): domain Eukaryota; kingdom Metazoa; phylum Arthropoda; class Insecta; order Hemiptera; family Aphididae; genus Pemphigus; species Pemphigus obesinymphae. The sequence goes on from JAIPRL010013543.1 coordinate 7,747, forward strand.
AGTATTAGATTTAATGATACTGACAGATTAATTTATTTACAGTTAGCTGATGTTACAAAATTTAAAGAGTATTCTTGTAAATTTCCCACATGTGCTTTTGATAGTCTTGAAAAAACATATTTTAATATGTTTCATGATATGACAAATTAAAAGTAGAACTAGAAGTGTTATATCATGATGTGAAATATCATAATCTATCGCACATTTATGATATGGTCAAGATTTTTGAAAATGATTATTTAAAAGATGTTATGCCTGAAGTCTATAAGCTAGTTTGTCTAATATTAGCAATTCCTTCTACTAGTGTTTCTGTTGAAAGAAGTTTTTTTCTCCTAAAACAAATAAAAACATATTTAAGGAACAGTACATCTCAGCAGCGTTTAAGTTATCTGTCTACAATATCTAAAGAAAAATTATGAATTAAGCAGCTGAAAGAAAATCAACCATTTTATGAAGATATAATTAATATATATGCATCTAAAAAATACAGAAATATTGAGTTAAAATATAAAACATAATTTATAAATATCTATATAATTTAATACATTTTTTTTTAAACTTTTATCTTACATAAATTTGTACTTTTCATTATTTGTTACCTACTAGAAAGATACTAGTCTAAAACTCAAAAATTGTTAGAATTTTTCTAATATACTTTTTTTATATAGGTATATTTATTACATTTTGTTTATTTATTTTATTTTATTATAAATTGATTTATTTAAATTTGTTTTTGATGATTGTAATAGCCAATAGATGGTTAAACTTTAATAATTATTATTTTTTATACTAAAAATATACTAGTCAGTTCAAAAACCAAACACTGTTGCTTCTACAATTTCATTTTTGTAAATTGTATTTAAATATGTTCTTATGATCATACATCTATCTTAGGTACGTTCATTTTAATGATAATTATTAATTTTAGAAAAACTGGATAGGTATATTATAAATAACATTACTATATTATAGAAGACCGATAATGTGATTATAACTATTAACTAGGATAATTAGTAAATTTCTTCTGTTACAATTAAAAAGGGGAATTTACCAGTATATGATGAGATGTTAGAACTGGGGATTTCGCACTTTTATATCTATAAAGGTACAAAGTTGTTGCCTCCTCAACAATTCAATGCCAGAACCGCCACTGTTTGAAAATAGATAGGTACCTAACTATATACATTGAATGTATCGTTTTTCATATAATTTCATTAGTTAATTATCTATATTTTTAGTTAGCAATACTATATAATAATAGTATATATTATACATACCTATAGGTAGGTACCTGTTTAATAATATATAATTTAAAAATGGTGGACTATTGACTTTTTTGTATAATGTCCGATATTTGAAAATCGTTTTATATAGGTATTAAACACAAATAAATCGATCATAATTAATTTAATATATACGATATAATATTTATCTGTACGTAAAAACTAGCCATCAATACGTACTCTGCGAGAATTACAAAGTACCTATATATAAATTAATACATTCAATCTAATAATTAGGTTAAAAAACTAAAATGTATTATTACTAGAACTATATATCATATAGTTAAATATATTATACTATACAAGTTCGTATACATTTATACATATAATCATTGATTATATATAGTCAATGATGAAATGAACTAAATATAAAAAAATGAAATATAATAATAATATAAAAATGAACTATATATAATCAATGATATTATATAGATTGCTCACGTGCATACAAAATCGGGAACGCGCCGGAAAGTGCCCGACAGGGAGCGTTAGAGATACGGATAGAATATAATAATATTTGTTATCGTTATATTTTGATGGCCGGTATGTGTATTTGGACTACACATCCATAATAAACCTGTTTTCGTGACAACGTCACGTCGACTACCCACCGCGCTCGGACAACAACTCCCCGTCATAGCTAATGAATATAAATAACAATATTGAATTTATTATTTGATATCGTTTCGATGCGAGTGAAGTTAGCCCCCCCCCACTTTGTCCGATTGGCCCCAAATTACCACCATCATTTAGCAAATTAATAGCAAATAATTGCAAATTGATTTTTAGAATTTTCAAATCAAAATTCCAATTTTGGGGAGATTTTTTAGATTTATGGTCAGCCTCCCCACTTTGTCCGATCGGCCCCAAATTACCACCATTATTTAGCAAATTAATAGCAAATAATTGCAAATTGGTTTTTAGAATTTGCAAATCAAAATTCCAATTTTAGGGAGCTTTTTAAGATTTTTATACAATTTTTACTATTAAAAATACCGAAACATGTTTTTTATACAAATACCGTAATTACACAAAAGATTTTTGGTCAGCCCCTATTTTTTTTATACATGGTGTTATGCAAAGTATAAAATATTTCGTTCTTGTAAATAAGCATAGTATTAGATAACCGTTATTTTCTGTATATATTTAAAATTCATTTAAGATAAAAATTATTATCTGTGTCTTATTTGTATATGTATATTTATATTGTTATAATATGCAGTCCGATATAAACCGCCGTACCGCTTGCATTGCGACTTGCGAAGAATTATAAAAAAAACATCTCGTTAATTTTTAGTTTTAGTTTATGTTTGCTATTGTAGTTGTCGTAAAATAATCTACTCATATTGTAGTATTAAATTTATGTTCGATAGTCGCTATTGTTAGAAACGCACAATA
>JAIPRL010013544.1:0-10426 GCA_025469235.1 Pemphigus obesinymphae
GTGTTGCATAAATTTTAAAGATGCTTTATATAAAACGGAATATTATTTTAAAAATATACTGAGCTAAATTTTAAAATAATATTTTAGCCAAGTCGAGTGTGTTTTTTAAATATGATAAATCATTTTTTTCGATTATTTGTCTATAATAACTTACCAATAAGCTTGTCTATCACAGTAAAATAAATAGATTTACTAATTTATAAATGATAATTATTAAATGGATATAAATAAACTTAAGAAACTTTATACCAATTTAAAATATAATTTAATATATATTTTAAATATAAAATATATATATATGTAAAATTCAGATTTATCATACAATATGATTACAAGTAACAAGTGTTTTAATATCAGGATCTCACCAGGTATTAATATATATATATAAGTAAAATTAAAGATATTATAAAAAATTTCCTATGACCAGTTACTGTTTAAACTTGTTGTTACTCATAATCATTTTTTGCAGCCTCTCCACACATATATTGTTTAATAGTTATATTATATTTATTGTAATTCATATTTATTTGTATTACTTTAAAATACAGATTAAAAATTTGTAATGTTTTATTTAAATCTAGCTTGGGATACATTGTTTTATTACCGAAATACGTTTTACAACACCAATTGATTGTATTTAATCGTTTTGATAAATACATAAATTATAATTTATATTCAGTTTTATATGTATATAATCTCTGAGGTTAGATTTAGATACTGTTTGAAATCTTATAAAAAAAATATATTGGTTTTTATTTAGATTTTTCTAAAAGGAAAGAAGTTGACGAAACTTTGCGATAAATTTTTATTAAAATTAGTGAATTCTGTTAGATGTATTAACACTGAAACAATCTGACATCTTAGAATCATTGAAACTTTAAATTATGTATGTGATTATCACACAAATCCACAATGCCTTGATAATAATTTTTAAATAATATTATTAAAAAATATCAAGTATAAATTTCAAAATAATTTTCAATTTACTATTATATTACTTTCTAAATTATTATTTTGAAAAGTCTTAACATTATATATATATATATTAAAAACATGTATAGTGTATACTGAATATAATATCTAGCACAATAAATAATTGGATGACGCTGAACCATAATGTATCTTATTGGAACAATATTCCCATCATTATTCATATCAGAATAATAGCTACATAAAAATAAATTGATATTGTCAAAATACTTATTTAGATTTCCGTAATAAATAAATAATGAAATATTTACAAAAACACGTACAATGACATAATATAAACGCAGTATATACGTTATTGTGACATTTTACGTCAGAAATTGAAAAGTAGTAATTTGGTTCCTTATAATTTATTATCAATAGCCATGGTTTTATTGAATATTATTCTTTCAATGTATTGCATAAATTCTGACGATGAATCAAATATATATGAATATTATTGAAAAAATTTAATTTACTAAATTTAAAAAATGTCAAACATATATTAGTCTAGTTGAGTCTCCTTTTTGAATAATGATCAATCTTATTCTTCGATTATTTGTATCATAATTACTTACTTTCGTTCCGTTCTTTTTCCTCTGTAAAATGAATTGGTTTAATATAATTTATAAACCATAATTTTTGAATAGGTATAATTAAACTTAAGTCATTTATTAATAATTTAAAATAATAATTAATTTCTGCGCCAATATGTCGTATATTACGAAAAATATTTGAATTTAATAATATCGGTCGTTTTATTGAGCGATAAACCGGCCGGCAATTAATGGACTCCGTCCATCCTTCTTCCGTTTCTTACCCATTTTAATTATTCTGTTTTGTGTAATTATTATTGTTATCGTTTTCGTATCAGTTGTTTTTATTTTTTTCTGTATATTATTATTATTTAAAATCTTTTATCATTATTTTATTTTTATTTCATTATATCACGAATTATTTATTTATGAACTTCATCATTTGTTGGTTGACTATCATCCTTAACTTCTCCTGTCAGTTCACCACTATAAGCACTGAACGCGTCTGGCAATCCTGCGTGTTGTGTGGGTACCAAAACATAATCACCCGTGATCGGGATTGGTGCCAGACTCCGGGTTCCACGTAAAACCTATATCGGCCATTAAGGTCATCTAGTTGTGTCCATCACCGGATCTCGGACCTAAGTCAATCAATCACCGACCACAGCTAACTGTAGTTTTTAGGTAACTCCCTATTTTGTTCTTGTATAAAAATTAAATTGTTTCTTACTCGTTCCTATTATCAGTCGCTTCCTCTATATTAATTATACAAATTGCATTTTCTTTTTCGTTTTCCCCCATTTTGTTTTGTGTCTTTATCATCGTCGTTACCTGTTACGTGATTATGCATGAGACGTAACTTAAATTGCCTATTCATTATTAGTACGGCGATTGGAAGTTGGGCTGCCTACTCACACAAAATAAGGGGTCATACGTTAGGTTGCCTATCCAAGAAAATTTTCAAGTCACGTCACTTAGGTTGCCTCCCCGACAAATTTTTAGGAACCATTTTCTTATTTAAAATTTTATAGTTTATCGTGTGGCCCACTCCACTTGTCCTTCGGTCTATCAGTGCTCCCCGTGCGATCAATTAATATATATAATACTATATTACAAATATTAATAAATATAAAGGAAATAAGTATGTATTATAGAATATGATTATAAGTATCAACTAGTTTTAACTGAAGGATATTACCAAGTAATAATATATATATATAATTATAATTAATGGTATTATAAAATAATTCCTATGACGAATTACTGTTAAAACTTATTGTTACTCAAAACCTTGTTTTGAAGCATCTCTGCATATATTTGTTTAATAGGTATATTATATTTATTTAAATTCATAATTATTTATTTTATTTCATCCTAAACATTGAAAATTTTTGAAGTTTTATATTGATCTAGATTGAGTTACATTGTTTTTACAGAATTAAGTTTTACAACGGCAATTCATAAAGTATAATCGATTTAATAACTTCATGGAATATAATTATTATTTTTTTTTCTTTTTCAGATTATTAGATATAAAATGTCTTAAGGTAGATTTGGATACTAATAACAAATTTTAACTAGGTATAAGTATAGACTGTTCTAAAAGAGATAAAGTTGATGAAACATTATTAAAGAATGTTTATTGAAATTTGTGAATTATATGAGATGTATTAATATTAAAACAATTTGACATCTTATGACCTAGAACATTTTAAATTATGTATGTAATTACCACATGAATGTACAAAACGTTGGTAATACTTTGTCAATGACATTATAAAAAAACATCAAGTAGAAATTTTAAATAAATTTTCAATTACTTATTTTATAACATTATAAACATTATTCCAAAAATTCTTAACGATAAATATATATTTACTTAATACATGTATACTGAATATAATAACTACCACAATAATTAATTAGATGACGCTGAACCAAATGTATCTCATTGGAACAGTGTTCCCAACATCATTCAATCCGGAGTTTTAGCGACATAAAAATAAATTGATTTTGACGAAATACTTAGATTAGAGTTCCGTTATAAATAAATAAATATATAAATAAACACGTACAATAACATAATATAAACGCAGTATATAGGTTATTGTGACATTTTACATTAAAATTGAAGAACTGTAGTTTGATTCGTTACAATTTATAAGCAATAGCCATGGTTTTATTGAAAATTATTCTTTCAATTATTTCACAAATTTTGACAATGAATCAATTATAACTCGATATAAATAAAAAGCATTTTCTAAGCTTATTTTAAAAATATCGAACGTATTTTAGTCTGACTGAGTGTTTATTTTAAATAATGATGAATCATATTCTTCAATTATTTGTATCATATTTACTTACCCTGAGTCGACAGGAAATCATCTTTAAATTCAATTGATTTATTAAATATAAACTATAATTTTTGAATAGGTATAATTAAACATATGTAATTAATTAGTAATTAGAAATTAAAGTTAATATATATATAATGAAATATTATAAATATTAATATATAATTAAAATTAAAAAAAATTACAAAAAATTCTTATGATGAATTACAAATGAAAACTTTACGTTACTCATGTGTTTATTTTGAAGTCTCTCATCTCATATTTTATTTAATAGGTTTATTTTAATTTATAATTATTTGTTTTACTTTATACAAAAGATTGGAAATTAGAAAAGTTTGATTTTAATGTAGTTTGAAATTCATTATTTTTATTATAAAATTAATTTTTACTTCATTAATTTATAGAATTTAAGCGTTGTAAGAAATTCATTGATATTCTTTTATATTATTATTTTGATTCGATTTTTAGATATAAATTCTCTGAATACAGATTTTATTTTATTTTATTTTATTATTATGACGGACAAAGTCCAATTTAATAATATTTAATAACAATAAAAATTAAAATGATACGGTATATAATGCAAACAATAAAAGGAGGAAATAAATTTAAAATATTATATAAATAGAAATGACTAATGTACAATTAATAAAATAGTGAGAAATCAGGATCGATATTTGCAGAGCAAGGAAGGCGTACCATGGGGGTATTTAAAAGAAAATTGGATGTTAAGTGAGGAATCTGAAAGGGAGCACAAGATCGAGTGTGATGTGAAGGGATACGGAAATTTATAACTGAAAGTAGAGAAGGGGAATCAATTTGATTAGACAAGATTTTGAAAAGGAATAGAAGATTTGCCTGATGCCTTCGATTTGCAAGGCTAGATAGGTCTAACGCAGTCAAGACGGGAGTATAATCATGAGGGGGACAAGGAATGTTGAGTCGGAAAGCGACCATGCGAAGGAATTTTCTCTGGACCCGTTTGATCATGTTGCTAGCAACAGATGTATTGGAATCCCAGAGGACAGAGCCGTACTCAAGAAAGGGGCGAATAAGTGAACAATAAAGGGATTTAAGTGGAGTTTGGAGGTGAAAATCTTGGGATATACTAAGCCGAGGAGCTTAAATGCTTTGCAGCAGGCTACTTCAATATGAAGCAAAGGGCAGAGATTTTTTGTGAGATTGAACCCAAGGTCACAAATGAAGTTACCGGCGGATTTAATTGGAATAGCATTAATGGAATAAGGACAAGTGATGGAGGAGCTGAGACGGGAAAAATTCATAACTGAGCATTTCTGGATATTGAGAGACAGGCCGAGAGATTCACCCCAGGTTACCAGTCGGTCAAGATCAACCTGCAACAGAAAGCAGTCAGAGAGGGAGTTTATTTGGAGATATAGTTTCATATCATCAGCAAAAATGAGAAGTTTAGCATTGAGAAGGACAGAGGTAGCAGAATTTATCAAAAGAGCAAAAAGTAATGGTGATAGGACTGCACTTTGAGGAACACCTGAGGAGGGAGAAAAAACTTTCGACGAAGAGCCATGGATTGAGACGAATTTAACACGATCAGTAAGATAGGAGCGTAACCAAGAAAGAAGGGGATTACCAATACCAAGGAGGTCAAGAGAATTTATAAGTAATGAGTGATCGACTCTGTGAAACGCTTTAGTAAAATCCATGTAGATCATGTCTACTTGACTGTGCATACGAAAGAAATCATAAATATAGGTGGTGGAAACAAGATTACATGTAGTCGTTGAGCGACCATGCCGAAATCCATGTTGTTCCTCGACGAGAAGATTGTTAAGGGGTGGACGATTTGAATTGAGAAACAAGGTTTCGAATATTTTAGATAGGTGAGGGGGTTTTGAAATAGGACGGTAGTTTATAACATTGCTTGGGTTACCTGATTTGAGAATAAGAGTGATCGAGCTGAGTTTAAGGCCAGAGGGAAAACTTCCTGTTTGTAGGGATTTTTGAAAAACAATAGAAAGGGGTCCAGCAAGAACATCAGATATTTTGAAAAGAAAATGACCCTGGATACCGTCAGGTCTAACTGACTTAAGGTTACGAAGAGAGGTCAAAATATTGGAGACATCATTAATGGAGATATGTACATGACTAGGGAGAAAAGAAAAGGAGGAATCGTTAATGGTTGGTGGAGAAGGGGAAGACATAGGTGAGGAATAAACAGAGGAGAAATACTGAGAGAATAGATTAGCAGTATCAGTAGGATTGGAGCTGATTACACCATTGTAAGTAACTTGAGAAGGGATGAGAGGGGAGGAACGATGCTTACGTACAAAAGACCAAAAAGAATGTGGATTTAGAGAAAGATTGGATTCGGTACGGGAGTTAAATTCACGATAACATTTTTAGATAAGAATTTGCATTTGGCACGAAAGAGAGAAAAGTGTTTATAATCAGATAAAGAGTTGGTGGATTTATATTTAGAGTGAGACCGATTTTTATTTATAATTAGGTTCTTAAGGTCGGGAGTGAACCAAGAAGGAAAAACAGAAGGACGAGGAGTGACTTGGGGGACAAAAGATAGAATAGAGTAGTAAATTGCATCAAGAAGCACAGCCATGGCCTCATCTGCATTATTAGAAGAAAAAGTAAGTTCCCAATTAAATGAGTTAAAAAAGTTATTTATAGATTTGTAATTGGCACGAGAAAAATCATTGAAAGACAATGATGAAGCAGGACGGTAGTGATTTATGATGTGATCAATCGAAATAGAGAGGGGAGGGTGGTAAGTATCGGGAGGAACTGCAGATTCATGGGCACTAGATACAGACAAATACTGAGAATTTGTAAGAATAAGATCAAGGAGGGAACCGTGAGAGTTAAGAATATTATTTAATTGATAGAAACTATGGAGTGAATAACATTCTGGAACACTAAGGTTACTGGTGGAGGAAATGGTAGAGTAACATAATCCATGACGGTCATTTGACCAAGAAATATCAGGAAGGTGGTAGTCACCACCAAATATGAATAGATAGGAGGTGTAATACATAGAAAATTGTAATATAATAATATTATCGTACTTATGAAATAAACGAACCAGATACAATAAAATTGAACAACAATGCACCAAATTCAAATAATATACCCAACATAAATTCAAATATACCGCCCATATTTTATTCAAAAATCCCGCGTTTATAACGCGACGTTGTCAGTTGATTATATTAAAACTACAATATTCGATTTTAACGTGCCACGTATACGGTATTACGCATTAATGTAATGTTTCACATATTAACTTATATTTTTTTAATTCTCATATGACACGTACACAGTACAACGCAATAATTACCAGCTACTAATAAAACAAGTAGATAATCCCCTTCCAACATACAAATTTAGTGGGCACGAGCTATCGCTGATATCGAGGTTATATAAGGTTGCGCAACAGTGTGATCTAGTTCGTCTTATTCCAGTCCTACTTATTACCCGGGTCAATATACACGTTTTGATTTGCGCTACGTCGACGATTAATTCCGTATTCTTAGCATGAATTTGAGGGTGTAGCATTGCTCTGGGCAGTAGGTAATTAATTTTCTTACACTCTTTCCACTTTTTTGGGCATATCATAGTACGTATATATTTTGATTTTTATTAAAATATTGCGTGTGGTGGCTCTATTTTCTTCCGTCTTTTTTGGTGCATTGTTATCGATTCAAATATTTGTATTATACTCTAAATTTGCATTTCACTTATTTATAGTACTCTCTTACCCACTATATCTAATCTACAAGTTAACGATTATTAATCCATTATTTTCCTCTATTTTGTCTCACAGAAGGCATTTTTTGGTTCAGAATTAAACTTACTTACATGGCTTCAGCTTAATTGCGCTCGCCAAATATCTGTTTAAACACTGTGGACCAAAAAGTTGCACATTTCATGGCAATTTGCTGCAGCAACCTCTGTAGTTGAAATAGACAAATAGAAAATCCAATATTTATATATATCCAATTTAATCTTCATTTTCTCTATTTTGTCTCACAGAAGGCGTTTTTTGATTCAGAATTAAACTTACTTACATGGCTCCAGCTTAATTGTGCTCGCCAAATATCTGTTTAAATACTGTGGATCAAGAAATTGCACATTCCGTGGCAATTCGCTGCAGCAACCTTTGTAGTTGAAATAGACAAGTAAGAATTTATTCTACTGCTCTCTCGTATTAGATTTCATTTAGGTAATACAGTCGATAGCGTGGTTACATTCATCGAACCTACGAATCTTTCATATTTCATCCTATATACGTGTTAAATACACTATACAAATTTCTTTGTATTTCAACGTAGAACGTCTAGAACTTCAATCCACAAAAGGTACGTGAGTTTATATTCACCTTAAGTTTATCTTCCTATCTAATTCTACTACACTAAAGTCATGAAATGATTAAAAATAATATTTAGGCTCCAAACATAAAATAAATATACACATTGTGTATCTTGTCTTTGAAAATACGTAATTTTACAGGACGAGGCGCGTGTGCGCAGCAGGGTGTCCATCCGACCCATATAATAAGTATTATTGTCCCTTTCTACCAGATTCGTGTGCAGACAAATAGGACATTCATTCAAGACATCATAATATTTAACGTCCCTTTCACTTTTATAAAACATACCCTGTCCATTATATATTTATTTATATACCAATCTTTCACAATAACCCCGACTACTGAATAATAATACCCACACATCAATTATATACCTAAATACGTTACTTCCGCAAATTACCATTCTTATAATATATTATTATAATATTCTAATTATATTTTAATTTCCGCATATTATTTTATTTTTACAATATATAAATATATTATTTTAATATATTTTTATACTCGAACCATTACTTCCCTTTACCTATTTTCATTTCATGACAGAGGGATATTTGAGGAGTAGGTGGTCAACAGAAGATAAGTGAGCGGAATATAAGTCGTCAGTACAGGATGGAGGAAGATAGCCGCCACAGATAATAAAATTAAGGGAACCGAGGGAAAAACCAACAAATAGCTGCTCAACTGGCTGAAAAGGAGGATAGTGGAGGAAGGAAGGAATATCATGATGAATGGCAATAAGGACACCCCCACCCCTTTTACAGGAGCTAGTGAGAGGAGAACGATCACACCTGTAGATAGTGTAATTTGTAAGACCAAGCTCACAAGAATTAATGTTAGAATTAAGCCAGGTTTCGGTAAAGATTAAAAACAGATAATCAAAACATAAAACATTACATTTCAGAGTAGAAAGTTTTGTGCGGAGTCCACGACAGTTTTGATAGAAGCCGAAACGAGGGATGGTACAAGAAGACTTCGTCATGTCCTTGGGTGTGTTTGCATGGAGGAGTGGTTTTTTGATCTGGAGCTTTGAACACAAGGAACGCCATTTTGATAGGTGATGGTGAGATTCTGCTCACCCTCTCGGTTTCGACGGGCCAACTCCTGATGGCAAACACGAAGTTGTTCTCGTTCTAGGTGTGTTTTGTCACGAACAAGATTAATGCCAACTTAAAAATCCTGGGACTGTTTTTTAAGCGTGCGGAACGTCGACAAAACGTTTGCAGCTGTATGCTGGTCACAAAAAATAATTTTGACTGGACGCGGCTCGTTGGAGGTGAGTTTCCCCAATCGAATAGCCTTAAAATCAACTGGGGCTCCAAGTGAAAGTTGAGAGAAGAGTGTTGATAAAGACGACTTGTCTTCCGCGATTTTAGCCGCAAAGTTAGATGCTGAGGACTCAGGGAGACCATGAGCTAAGATATTAGATTTACATCGGTCGCATTCAGCAAACTCGGAAATCACATCTGAGACAGATAGGGGTGATTGAGTGGAAGCAGAGGTTGATTCAAGTGCTAGAACACGGGCGTCCAGTGATATAACTTTAGTACTCAAGGCAGATAAGGTAGCTGAAAGAGTGTCAAACCGAGACGTCAGAGAATCCAGACCATATCTGAGTGCATCCAACAGCAGTTTGTTTTCAGCTTTTAAATCATCCTGGTCCTTGTGCATAAGCTCGATGGCGAGAAGAACATCATTAATAGTAGATTTCTCATTTGTAGAAGAGTTGGGGCGAAGATTGATTTGTGAGTGTTTTTCAACGAGTTTCGGAGGCATTTAAAGGTTTGAGATGAAAAAATTTATAATTAATTATAATATGTAAAAATACTCCTTGAAGTAGGCAAATGCAACAGCACTGAGTAGGAAGTGGCAGATGCGCCTTAAAAAGAGGCAAGTGCAACCCAAACAACAACAGTGAGCGGTGGAGTGACAGCAAAACCAGAGATAGACATGGTACAGAAAAGTTGTGACGTAGAGATAATGTAGAACGAGCGTAACCTAACCACGGAAAACAGCTGATCAACTACACGGTCAGGCACGTGATAAGAAAACAAACGAGAAACAAGAAAAATACACTCACGTGAAATTTGTAAAGTTTGTGCAGGCAGAACGAACAAGTTGAACCACGAGCAGGAATGCAAACAGGTTCACAGGTACATTACTAAAAAGTGATTAGAACTAAGTACTGGTATTGAAATTAAATAAACAAT
>JAIPRL010013545.1:0-10424 GCA_025469235.1 Pemphigus obesinymphae
TGAGATACTAGTCTCGTGATTATAATAATATCAATTTACGAGTAATGTAACTTTTGCTCATAGATGGCAACAGTTTTGCTAGATTTTTTACGCCCGCCATTAAGAAACATTTTGGTTCCGCTAATATGTCTTTCGATACCAGTCCATAGTATCTTAGTCCGTGATTTCGGCTTGGTGTCCACCCCCCGATGTTACGAACCCAGATTTTTGAGGTCGAACCGAACTGAATTATCCTATTTAAATATCAAAGCCGAACCGAACTTCAAAAAAATTAAAAACAATTAAGCACATAATTGATTTAAATGTTGGCGACTCAAAAGAGCTTCTTTTTTTCTCTACCTAATAAAATGATCTTCAAAATACTGAATACTGATATATAAATTTACTAAGTACCGAGTACCAGTGTATTATCAATAACACGACAAAACAATCTATTTTTGTATCGTACCACGAATATTGATATACGAATTACGATTAATGTATATTTTCCAACTCGTCAAAATAATCAGTGATGGATACTAATGTATAAAATATTTTAAATATTTATAAGCATATTATGAAATATAGGTACCTATATGATTCGTAAATAATTTTTAATAAGTACTTACATCATATCATAAACGATATCGAAAATTCGTCGATAATAAGTACTCATATATATCACGGGAAAAATGATTATCCATCCTAAAAATAAAATAAAACTACTTTTTAAACAATTTTGATTTTTTTAACGATTTTCGACAAATTAGGTTCAAATTTTGTTTTCCTTGGTTCAATATTCGAACAGAACTATTTTGTGATTAGTTCAGTTCGAATATTTTCAATTTTGAGTTCGATTTTCGAACAGTTAACATCACTAATAAAAACTAAACCTAACCCAACCTATAATTTATTGACAATAGTATGGTATTAAAAATGTATTTAGTGTAATTTAAACACAATAATTGTTAACGCATATTGATTCTATTTAACTAGCAACTTCCTATACTTTTATCATTTTTAAATAGTTAGGTACCTACTATTATAAATAATGTTTTACGTACGAACAATCCATTATTACATTAATTGTCTTTTAGTGTAACAATATTATAATAATGTGTTGATTTTGTACTTATTGTTACATTTTTGGTGAACGTTTCAAGTCTATAGACTATATAATTTTTAATACTGAAATAATACATGTCATCGAAAAATTGAAATGGGTATTAAAAAAAATTGTGTTTTGAATATACCTATAGAATGATGGACTTTTAACATTGTATACAGTACTCAAGTCTTACAATTTAAAATTTACCCTTTTGTGGTTAAAATCTTCAAAATTAAAAATTGCTATAAATAGCCAAAATTGGGAAAAAGTTTTAAAAAAAATTTACGTTAATTTTGTACATATGTATACCAAAATAATAGGTATACATGTCAAAAATTGAAATGGGTATTAAAAAAATTTGCGTATACCGATTTTCAAAATTTTTCTTATATTTTTATAATGGAATATTTTTAACATTGTATGTAAAAATCATCATATACAATATAATTTTATAAAACCAATACATAAATCGCATCGCTCAGAATTTAAAATATAACTTAAGTTATTTAAAATTTAATATAAGTTAAATAATGTATTTTTAAGAGTATTTCGATTATCATATCATATATTAGAAAATAAGAATTCTCAATATTTTTAGATTGATTAATGATATTTAAAATTTTTTAATACAATTTAAAGTCAAATATTTTTGTTTATTTTCTGTAATATATTCATATTTAATTTAAAAGATGAGAGACATTGAAGTATTAAAAAAGAAATCTAGAAAACAATCTTAACTACTTTCAATAAACTTGGTCAATGTATACAATCATTTTTGTGAAAAAAAAAAGTGGGAATAAAGTCGTTCTAAAGTACATTTCACGACGAATTCAGATGTTTCGGTTTGTCGATATGATGGAAATGGGATTTAGTGTCTTTTCAAATACGGTAGCCGTATTTATTGACATGTGCCTGTGCGTGCGAGTGAATACACCGTCATTATTATGCTGAACGTATTTACACACACTAATGACCAAATACTACTCACACAAACACACTGCGTAACGCGAATAAATCAAATTACCTATACACAACCCCTTAATAAATGACCGCTTCCAGTTCCCAATAATAAATTAATTCAATCATGATTCATGTTTAAATTGATGTCTTTTCATGCGTCAGGAATCCCGGACCATATAGATGTTATAATCGAGAAATTCGTTATTCGTGATATTATGGTTTTGAATATTAAAAGTTTAAGTGAATATTTTTGTAAAATTAAATAGTTTATTTGTTAAGCTGATCAAAAGTGAATATTTGATATTAATGTTTAATAAATAATTTTGTATCGATTTTCGATATTCATACTAATTTAACTGATGAGCAAAATAGTAATTTTTCTAAAATACAAGTACTTATCAGATGAATTCAGTGAAAACATAATAACCTATAACCATTATTATAATAATACAGGTAGGTATTACACATAAAAAATATCGAAATAAATACCAAAAAATATGAACAGTAGGTAATTAGATACCTACTGTTCAACTGATGAATAATTGCACAGAATTTATCTCACGAATATTATTAGTAGCAGTAATGGTAACGAATAAATGGATTTTTTGATTTATATTAATTAGAATTTCAAATTTCGAATACCTCATTTATTTTGTTGTCAACATGAATTAACTATTTGAATAAATGCGATGATCAAGATTTATAATAGTAAAATATCATATTTATAATCAGTAAAATGTAATAAAATCATATTTTTTAAATGTACGTTTAATCTTAAACTTAGATTAGTTAAATGGTATTTAAAACTACGATTAATAAAATTTATATCGTATTTATAATAATTAATATTATGCAAATATCTACATAAATTCACGAACACTAGATATAAATAATACGAATGCAAAAAAATAATGCCGTTCTTAAATAGTTTTGAAATAAAAATAATAATAACAGCAATGCATAATATTATAATATATTAAATAATTGTAATAATATGTCTATAAATTATATACACGTTAAAACACCAATATTGGCAGTAGCCAGTAGGATAAGTAGAAACTTTAAATATAATGTGTAGGGTCCCGTATTCGAGTCAATGGAGTGTTTAAACAAGGTAGCATTTAAATTTTTCTCAATATTTTTTGTTTATTACAAGTTTTTTGTTAATTTAATAAAATTCAGCTATCATGGACTTTTAAAAATGAATAATATTATTTTGTTAAATTTAACAAATCTTTTAGAAGATTAATAATGATGCCTGTTATTCTACAATTTTAACAAAACGAAAAACAGTTTTATTAACAAATATGCTTATTGGTCTTATATTAAACAATAATTTGTTGATACAATGTTTAATTAAAATTTACTTAAATTTTTCTTTCTGTGCAAGTGTCTAAGTATTATGGTCAAAAAGTTGTTAAAAGGACGCTACGAAAAATAGTCCGTAAACGCATAGTTTCGTACTATTATATCGGCTGCAATTATTGTAAATAAATATTTTTTATATTAGTAAAAAGTTGACAAAATGTTCCATTTTAGTTTGATGTTAATATTGTATTTTTTATTGAAAATTGTAAAATTTGACTTTTTTAAGGATCAACCTTTACAAATTTGTAAAATACTTTGTCAAAAATCATAAAAATTGATCTTCTTTTATTTATTTTTATCATTCTAAAAGTTATACAACTTGAAGTTCAAAGTATAACATATTTTTTTAAAAACAAATGTTGGGATTACACAACAATAGAAAGTGGTATACACGGGAATATTTTTAAACTAGGTACTTTTAAAGTTTATTAAAATATTTTTAAATTGTTAGGATTTAAAATTTATTTGAAATTTCATAAAAATTACCTATATAAACCCCGAAAATGAATGTGTGGCGTCCTCATAACAGAAAAAAAAATAAACATTGTAAAATCATCAATAATTATTGTGTTAATTATTAGCGTGTATTTCACAAAAGGTCGTCTTGAGGACTGAGAAAATAATAACCGTGTGACCGTGATCGAATTTTCTACCTGGGTAGATAATTATTACTCCATAATTCTATAGTCTATGAGATAAATATGGTTCGTGGTAACAAAACGAGAAACAGGTATCACACTTAATTGCTTAAAATGTATAGTTTCATTAATATATTCTTCTTGCTAATGTTACCACGTGTTAAAATGGATTATTTAAACGCAAATTTCGTCAAAAATTTAGAAAAAAATGTAGGGTAGCATTATTAATATTATTAATATATATATATATATCAGTACTTATATGTAATGCGAGTATACCCATCTATAAATATGTCGCATCTTAATATATATATTAAATATAATATCTGAATAATATCTGCATAATGTTGGAAATTGAATGCTCCAAGTTATATTGAGTTAAATATCTATATAATAAATTTAAGTTTGAAAAAAATTTTCATATCCTTAAGAAAATCCTAAATATATCACTATATAGTATATAGTATATTTTGTTTTACAGAATAATACAATATTGTAATTTTCAGATAAATTGTAAAAACATGAAATATCCTATCCAGCTACACATAATATTATTCTAAGGATACTATAATAGTGTTCAAAATGTATTTTGATAGTAACCATTAAAATAGTTTACCAATTAATAATAATCGGTATTACATTGTGTAATGTCTGTAATTACTACATAGATATAACTTTTTTTGAAAATACAAAGAAAATATAATGAAGCATATAAAATAATTTACTAAATTGGAAAATGTACATTTCATACGACCTCCATAAATATATTTAAAGAATGTTATGATTAATATTTAATACATGGTATTAAATTATGGGTACGAAACCTTTCATTTAATAAATTAGAGTTATTTTATGTTGGACTGAATATTAGTATGATGTCAATTGTAAACTCTCATTATAAAAATATAAAGTAAAATAATGGTAAAACGTGTTTTCCTCGGACATAAAGTTGTTTTAATTTAATAACTCTTGTTCTCACATTCTGTATTAAAAATAAAACATAAACACGGAAAATGTCCAGAAGTCTTATGCATTATCTGAGTAAAGTATAATTGATTCTTCTATAAATCTACACATCAAATTCTTTAAATCCTCTGGAATTTTACTTTCATTGGTCATTGTCGACTTATTCAAAACATTTCGATTCTGTGGTACACAACACCGTTTTTAACTTCGAGACTGATGTTTTAATATTATAATTTAAAATGAATATCGTTACATATTTTTTTTTTTTCTAATTACCCCCAATACTCAATAGTAAATAAAATTTGATAATAGTTTTTTCTCAGCTGCTTCAACAAAGAGTTTTCAAAACAATTGTTTGCAGATCGAAAATAATTTAATATGTTATATAGGTACGTATCATTTTATTTATGAAAATATTTAACCCAAAAGAGAATAAATTACGTATCTATATATAGCCGATTAACTAGAAGAAAAATTTCCGTTTTATTCAAGGTTATCTGTATATTATTTTTTATTATTTGTATAATTCTGACGATATACCTACATAGTATTATGCAATGGAAGACAAAAAGACCTCCTGCAGACGCCCGCGCTGAGAAAAAAATGAGTGTTTTTTTACGCAATCGGTCGACATAAAGAGTTTACTATAATAACAATGAAATATCTATCACGTATAATGTATTATAACTAATATTATATTGGGATTTTATATCGATATTTTTTTGTATAGCCGCTAACAAAAATGCGAAAATCGCTGCAGTATGCATGAATTTATGAAGGGCATTTTGAACATAATATCATAATGTATTTAATAAGTAAAACTATTAGTTAAAATAAATTATAAACAGAATATCAGAAAAAAAAATTTTCTTTTATAATATATAATCTCTGCGGTCTAATTTTTAGGAGTCGTGTTGGGCAATTTTTATAATTATTTCTAATTTTAAATAATATAAAAATATCGTAAGTGTGTTCGCGTGTGTAAAATATTAGTGTGTGCATGTATACCCAGTTACCTGTTACTAGCATTGTTCACATCGATAAAGTACTCGTCGACGTTTCATGAATTTTTTCTACATTTTACCAAAAAGCTAGTGCCCTTGTTTTGTCAATCGTAACGATTTATTATAGATATAATCCGATTTGATTTTATTAACAAATTAACTCTTAATCGACTTTTTATTTTTCAATTTTTATATTCTATACATTTTAATATTTGGTCAACAAATATTTAGTATTTTCAATTTCATATAAAACAATTTTAAGGAATAAATAAGATAAATCATTAAAATAATCAAAAAAAAGTTGATTAAAAGTATAAATTGTTAACAAAATTTAAATCGATTTCAAAATATTTATAGGACTATTAAATCAATCGCTATACGATGGACAAAAAATAAGTATTTTTAGTGTGTATAACTCTCCCACAGAGAGTCACCTTAAGGTGATTTGTATTCATATTATGACCTATCTAGGTATTTAGGTATTATAATACCTATATAGTTAGTTAGGTAAAGTAATCAACTTTTTAATATATATATATATATTTTTTTTTTAAATATAATAAAAATTCCAAAAAATTATCCATTTTAATATTTTCTGTTAAAAAAAATTAACATACCTATTTCATTGTTTTTTTTTCTACTAATCCACACCTGATTGACATTTCAGTATATTTTAGTATACTGCTGATATGATATAAGCGAATATTTTGCTATATGTGTTTTTAAATTCTTAGAATGTGCTCACGTCACTGTTAAAATATATTATAACTATTTACATTTTAGTTCTTACTATATAGTCGTTCGTTAAAACATTGTTTCTTGACTATTGCTTTCCTTTTATTATTAGCCTTAAATCAAATCATTATAAAAATGATATATTTGTTATAAAAATTAAAAATCATGTTAAATTATTGAATTCATTAGTTGTATTTTTACGAAGAAAATTTTAATATTTTACTGGGAATTTTTCTTTGATATATATTATATAATATTTAACTTCATCAATTTTATAGTTTTTATCGAACACCATTAAATTGTAATATGTTATGTCTAGTGTACTTATACTAAAAGTTTTATATTAGCTTTAAAATATCGATAACTGAAGTTTAGTATTAGAATTTTGTATGATATGGATCTTTGAAAAATCTAAATTTAACTTAGGTAAAATTATGTAGGTATATTATACATACAATAGTTGTTAAAAAATAACTTCTTATAAATAATCAAACTATTATTGTTAGGTATATTTTGCATTTGGAAACACTGCTTTATTGCAAATGTAAGTAAATAAATATATATTTTTATCTATTAATTCATTTCCCTGGCACGTTTTTAATTTTGACGCGTAATATATTTTCAAAATCGTGCTGGAGAAAATCCTTACTCGTAACCTAACAGTAATCGAATTTTGTGTAATAAAATTACTCAATTCAAATTAATTTGTAACGCGAAATTTAACATCATCATTAATGACTTGTTATATTTTGTATAATCGTGTATCCACATTGAACAATCGATATCGAAAAAAAAATATGTAGGTATAAAGAGTAATGACTATGTAGTTTTATAATAATAGCATAAATGTTTCAATTAACCTTGATATCAGTTTTTAAAGGTAAACATATAAGTTGTTCAAAATCCACTAAATATTTTATTATTGTTTTGTTTCGATATTTGATACGAATCTAGGAAAATAACGACACTAAAGAATACTAATTATAATATAATTTACTAATTGGTCATAATGGTTATAATATGTTTAAGTATAGACAAAAGAATAGGCTCGACTTAAATTTTTTCATGGGCAGAGGCAAGAGTAACCCTTCCTTGATTCCAAAAATAGTTAACTACACTTAACGTAAAATTCAATAAAATTAAATAATACTTAATTTAAAATAAAATAAAAAATAATGCAAATTTTAAAAATGAATTTATAAAATGTAAATTTTCAAGTTTACGGCGGGGGGCAGCTACCCCCTCTCGCTCTCAATTTAGGTCTATGAACTGGGTCCTGTGATAATTATTATAACGTTGATTATGATAAAACAATACGTAATTTAGTAGCACAGCAGGTAACTGATAATAATACAACGTATTAAAGTAGGTACCTACCCTACGACTTTCGATAATAATGATAGTATTAATTATATTATGTGTATGAAAAATTAAATCATAATATTTTCTCGTTTATATCCATGTTGTTTTAACCCTTGTCGTTTTTTAACGATTATCATTTGATATGCAAGTTCATGTAGATTACCGACAGTAATTACATAGGTAGTAATAATGAAACGATTTATTCAATGAATTGTTTGTAATATGCTGAGTAATGATCAAGTATATACTTGATATATATGACCCATCCCAGTAAATATTTTATTTTCAATCTATATATCAGATACATCTTTACCAAAGAGACAACGGGGAAAAAACTATTCGTAAATTCATCATATGATTTATTTTATAATTTTGGTTATAGACCAAACATTGAAAATAGAAAATATGTGTTCGATTATATAAATATTAAATCATTGTCAGGTAGGTAAACGAAAAAATATTGTTTTTATTTATAAAATCATATATTTTGCTTCCATTTTAATATATATATAGACGTAGACCTATGAGTGATGCCTATTGTATACATGCACCTTCATTCTTCAAATGAATTATTATGAAATACCTACTATATATTATACATTTGTATAGTAACAATGTATATAGAATGTAGATTGTAGATACTTAAGTCACACTGGAAAATCGAGTAGTTTTAGTATTTTAAATGAAATAATCTAGTAGAGAGGAAAATATTTTTAAATATGGCATCAGTTAACAGTAACATTAACCGTTTTAACACAATATAAAACTATAAATTATTTGGGAACTGGACGAATTCATTAATTTGTATAATACTTAAATATGTATTTATTATAATTGTATATCAATAAATTATTAATATATTATAGTTAATATTAATTTATATTAATTATAGCCTACAGTTAATAGTTAAACATTTTATATTTGTATTTTACTTCTCGTTTGCTTCGTTTGCTTAAAAAAATTACTATTGTAGTCAATTAAAAATTAATAATGTCGGGTATTTATTTTTGTTTTTATATTCTTAAATAGAAAACTATATACAAATACAATTTTCCGCTGATTTTTGTAGTTTATTAATTGCACAGTTGACCAAAATTATTTGATCTGGCCAATTTACCAAGTTTTTTTAAGTTTGGTATATATATTATACTAATAATAAATTATTATAATAACAAGAGTACACTAATTCAAACAATGCCTTAATAATTATTGTAATTTACTGTAATGAAAATAAAAAACCATTACCTAACATATATTATATATACACAGAAGTAAAAATAAATATATTTACTTAATAGGTGTGAATGATATTTTTATTTTATGATTTAATTTACCACTAGTCACACGATTATTATAATAATTTATTAAAACATACACATACATTATTAATACCGTACATTTATATTATGATAGGTTTGAATTTTTTTCGTAAAAATATTAATTTAAATACATTTTACTAAATATGCAACAGCGAAATACGATTTGCGTAGGAGCCAAATTAATAATCCAGACAGACCATTAATATCTTTAAAAGCGTGTAATACTTTTCTTTGTATTATACATACAATTTTAAATCGGAAGTTGCATTAATATGTATAATATATAGTACCTATCTATCGATTAAATGAATTTAATAGATTGTACATGGTTGGTATATTGTATTATACTTTATTGGTAATTTATACTTATATTATATATCTATTACCTACTAATCTACCTATAGATAGGTTATCACTTATCATAAATATACATCATAGCATGGTTAAAATATTATATTATTAAATAGTATATTTTCAACCATAGATTCGATTTTTCTATTTTTATCTGCTAACTCGTTAACTATATTCTCTGACGATTTTCCATAACTGTCACTGTTGCGAGTGTTCTTGATTTTAGCGTATACCTATTTAGTTATAGTTAGTATCTAAAACCTATTATGTAGGTACTTCATGAGCAAAATAATTTTCCATGGGCTATAGAGCTCTATATTATAGCTCAGTGGCGTAGCCAGGATTTAAGCAAGGAGGGGGCCAATAAATACCACAATTAAAATAACATTTTTGTTTTTTATTATATTTAAAAAAGTAATATTAACATTAATAAAATATTTACTAATTACTAGAATGCTTAATGCTTAGGTAACATAATAATTAATAAGTAATAAATTATAGTAAATTAATAATATGTAATAAATATAATGTTAATATTTAAATAAAAAACTGAAAAATAAACTTATTAACTAGGCAAAATATATTTTATTTATTGTGTCCAATCTAACATTTGCATCCTTCTGGGAGATCTTTT
>JAIPRL010013546.1:0-10422 GCA_025469235.1 Pemphigus obesinymphae
TGTGTTCAATCTGCCTAATATTACTTCAGGTAAGCAAATATTAAAAAAAATTCTTATCTGTTGTTTATAGAGATTTTTAAGTTCAAATATAATTTTATTGGATGTATAATGTATGCACAACTCCGAAGTATATTTTTATATATAAGCATGTTATTGCAAATAAAACTAATTAATAAGTATGAAGTTTAAATATCATCATAAATTAAAAAATTATCGATATTTAAACCACCGTGACAAGTTTTTATTTTTATTTTATAATTTAATATTTCGCGTATCTATCTGCTGTAGTTTTTAATGCTAGATGTAGAAATAAGACAATGAAGTGTGAAAATCATTATCCTTTATCGTAAATCGTAATACAAATATAATTAATAATATTCTGTTACCGCAAAAATTTACTTATAATGTAATTCAAAAATATTTTATATCTTATATAAATCAGAGTATAGGTATATTTTTATGGAAAAATATATTTTTAATAAATATAGGTATAAACCACTACGAGATTAAGATTTTCACGATACATGATACGTAATATAGTATCAAGAATTTTTTTATATAAGTGAATATTTTAATGTAAGTCGTAAGGGGAATTTATTTATATAAATCATGTTATTATTAATATTTTAACTACAAGTCGTGAACACATGTGAATATTCACGCGTTACAACTGGTATATCTAAATTATTTTTCATTATTTTTCATTATTTAATGTACCTAACTTTACACTACCTACCTATTCAATATAAATTACAGTGGCGAAGCGTCATAAGATATAACGAGATAATGTCTACCCTCTTTACATTCAATTTTTTTTTTTATTGTACATGTTTTAAGTGCATACTTTTAGATTTTTAATGCATATAAATGCATATTTTTGTACTTTTTAGTGCATATTTTAATGCATATTTTGCCAGAGTTTTGCATTATTGCATGCTTATTTATGCGTTTTTTAGTGCATCAACTTCCGAGTCCTGATTATTATTATTTAAATTTTAAATTTAGTCATTCCATTAATTCATACCGTTGTTTTCGATGTTATTGCGAGTTGCGACTGCGTTTTGTGATTTAGGTACCTACTAGCAAAATTTGTTTTAAGTATGTCTACCTATATGGTTTATCCACGCTTCGCCACTGAATTAAATTTATACACTTTAATAGTTTTTTAATGCACTTTAAAAAAATTATCTGTCATCTGTGGGTGGTCACAGTACCTATTTCCTATAGTATTTTTTTTTTATTACCAGTTTTTTAGCTACACACAATAACAAATATAACTATTAAAACGAATCACTTATTTTTTTAATGTCTTAAAAATATTAAGAAAAAAAAAATAAAATTAGTTAACTTTTATTTAAATAGATATATGATGGGTGATCGACACAAAACTCCTAGAGTGTATGGAAGTGGAGCACAAAAAAAAAAATTAGCTGCTGATTGAAAAAAAATTCAGAAGAAAGTCTTTCCTCCAAAAGTTACCTTTCCAAATGTAGACATTGCTCCGCGTATGTACTTGGTGTTAATGGTGTCAAACAGTAGTGGAGAACGCTCTTTCTCAAAAATGAAACTTATAAAAAATAGATTGAGAACTACAATGACACAAGATCGTCTATCCAACTTAACATTTTAAGTATCGAAAGTGATGTACTTAGATCCTTGGACTTTGAAGGTACCATTAAACAATTTTCTATTAAGAAGTCGAGAAAAGTGTGTTTATTATAAATAAGTCGTACATAATAATTCTATATAATTCTATTTGTAGTTTTTTTTATATTTGTATATTAAAAATAACGTTGTACCTTGAACCAACGTACTTAATATTATTTAATGTATCAAATTTTTTGTTGAAAAATAATTTGAAGGGTTGATTTCAGTTTTAATAAGCATCAAATACATTTTAATGATAAATCATTCAATGGTTTTTATGTACTGAAATAAAAAAATAAAAAGAGTTGACTTTAAAGATTAATAATTAAACGGTAAAATTCATACTAGTGTAACTACACCCAGAAAATTATTAAAAGAGTTAAAGGAAATAAAATGATCTTACCTACAGGAAACACTCTTCCTATAGAAATTGTATCTGAATCTATACTTGACCTTTACAGATCTCTAAAATAAAAATTTTTATTGAAAACGAATATCTAGTATTTTATATTGCAATTCCTTTACTTTCTAATAAAGAATTTACTATGTATCGACCTCTTACATTACCAACCTTATATGATAATAACACTTTAATTTTAATCTAGCCTGAAATCGAATACTTGGCACTAAGTAACGAAAACTTTTTCTCTTTGAGTGTGAAACATTGAGAAACATGTGAAAAGGTAGAAACGTATACAATTTGTAAAGACGATCAACCATCGCCGATCGAGATCAAACATATGTGAAATATCACTTATAACATATCAGACCATTCCAGATACTTGTAAAATAAAGTTTGTAACATTAAACACGCCCACTTGGGATAAGTTAATGGGAACCAATACATGGTTATTTTACACACAGCCAAACTTAATAACTATCAAGTGTTCAGCTCCTCCTCAGATAATAACAATTGAGATCTCGGGCGTCGGTTAGGTTGACAACCTCCCCAAATTGTGAAATTCACACAGAAATTTCTATTATATTACCAACTAGTAAACCCAATAGAAATATTTTTACTGATTTAATTCCAGAAAATTTTAAAAACAAATTTATATCAGAGTTATCAGAAAATCTTAAAAATATAATTCCTCAGAACCTAAAGGATATAAAGATCATAAATGATTTCAATTCCTTAACCACAAAATTATTAGAAATAAATGAATTACAAAGAGTAACAACAGATTTTTTTGTAATATATCAAATTGTGATAATTATGTGCATTTTAACATTAATTGTAATAGTTACTATTGACGTATTAGCTATAAAGTTTATAAATAGAATAATCAAAATGTACTATCCAGAATTACCGAAAAATCCGTCACGGAATAACGAATAAAGCTTGAAAGTTTAAAACTGTATAACCATTTTATATTATTTATTTTTTTTTTTTGTTTTTTATCTTATTGTATTACTAATATTATTATTTGGGATTTTATTCACGTAACGTTATAATTTGGACATTTTTGTACGGAACATTTGGAACCATTAGGTCCCTATGTTCCATTTAGGTTGGGGGGGGGGGTTATTATGAATCCATGATTATTTTAGTTAGTATTAATATGTATTTGTTATTATGTATAATGTATATTTTATATTATTTATATTATATTATATCCTATATTAGGGAGTCGGTAGAAAGGAATTTGCTGAGCAAACCCTTTCGACCGAATGGCCAGCTCGTATGCCAGGCATACTAGGGGACACGGCAGTAGTGTTTGGAACAATTCAGAGCATTAATGAAAATACCTATACAGAGCATTCAGAATCTTAACAGTCGGTTTTTTTTAACTAACTTTAAATAAAGCCTTCGATTAATTTAGTGAATCTTTCATGTGTTATTTTATTTCATTTGTTATTGGAAACTCAAAAACGTTCATGACAAGCGTAAAATTTTCTCTTCCACGAAAAACCGTCCATTCAGAGTGAGCATATTATATAATAGAGGATTATATTATATTATGTTATATTATGAACACTTTGTTTTTAAATTTAGTATAAGTACCTAGAAACCTAATGTATACATTATACGTCTATACATATTAACTCATAGTCCCAGTAAGTATTAGTGTACAATGTAGTATATTTATAAATGTGTATATAGGTACTATTCATAATATTTACAAGTACCTACTAAACATATGTCATTTAAACTTCAAAATAATATTATGTTGGACATTGAGTATTAAAAATAAATAAAAGTTTTGTAAATAAAAATTTCTATTTGTTTAAATAAAATTAGTATTATTTGGAGACTAAATTTATTGATTTATTTTTCACAAATTAAATTTTATTTAGGTACCTAAATACCTATAGGTATCTATTTGTGGCTAAGTTAACTATTATATGTTATTATTTTAAATAAAAAGAAATTTTCATGTACAAAATATGTACAATTAATTAACTAAAATCTGATTTTAATTTATCTTTTAAGTCATTAATTCATTAACTTTTGACTTGTAACAATTTAAAAATTATCCTTATAGACTTTACATTATCTAATTAATTTTTTCATTATTTTGTCTATCCTTTATGTATTATTTATAATGTGTATATTGATAAATATTTCTAAACTAACTTTAAAAATGGTATTATTTTTATTTATATAGAATTCAGGGATGTAGTGGAGGGTATACGGATGTATAGCCACATTTTTTCATTAGTGCATATAGCCAAACTTTTTTATTTGATACGCTGGTATACGATCGTATACCTACTTATACTCACTACATCGACCAATTTTTATTTAAGGTCTTTTGAAAAATTCACAGTACCTAATCATTTAAAAATGTTTAGTTTTATTTATTATTTTTTCTTTATTACCTGATAACTGATAAGTGATATGCTTATGAAAAACCAGAATTTATAACTAGGTAGTTGTAGCAGTGATATTATGTTCTTTGCTAGACTTAGTTTTTACTTTAGACTCAGTTTTTAGGTAGCTGGTATCTCCATGAATATTGTATGATTATTTTAAATTATTGTTTGCTCTATTCACTTTGGGAATGGTACCGAATAGCTATGAACATTACATATTTAACATATTGTTGTACCTACATACTTTACAAACATAAATAATAATATATATTTGATTACACACTAAAATATGATGAATTGCATGTATCCGGGAGGATCATTTCAAAATAACTTAACTTGACTTTCAATATAATCATTATGTACGATGTACCTATACATTTTTGAAAATTTTAAATGCTTGTAGACCGTGTTTAGTATATTCACACCGTACACATAGTGAATTTTTAATTTATACAAATTAACATTAAATACGCACATATACCTATTTATATTTTTATACAACTCTCTCAACATCATAATGACTAATTGAGTATTTAAATACCTAATATAAAATATTAGAAAAATATTTATTATAAATTATTATAATTATTATAAAGATATTTAAAAAAATATCTATCTTACATACGCATAATATAGCAAATCTACATACTGAATTCTTACTACAGTTTATTTATAATTAATATTAGAGTCAATTTACCTATTATCAAATTCGTAGAGGAGAACATAAACTATGCTTCAGCGTGGAGATTTTTTTAAATTTCATTTTTAAAACTAGTTATACTGATTCAAAAAAAAAAAAAAATGAGTTATTTAACTACTTATCACTTGCTTAAAAATACGAATATCAAAAAAATCTCCACGTAAGAGCATAGCTTATGTTTTCCTCCAAGACTTTGATGATAAGTAAATTTACATTTATATTAATTATAAATAAACTGTAATAAGAATGCAGTAAGTACGTAGATTTTCTATGTCAGAGAAAACACACGTGTGGGCAGCGTCCCCATAATACTTAACACCAAAGGATTCATTGATCAATTTATTTATAAATTATATTAAATACAATATTACAGATAATGCAATAAAAAATTATGTATTCATGGGAATACTAAGTAATTCTTTTAAAGTAAGCCACTTATTTTCTGAGTCAATATTACTTGTATATATCTAGGTATTAACTTTTAGTATGTTTTTTAATTTAATAATTCCATATTTGTGTAATGTAATAAAAAAACCTATATTCCTATTCTTCTAATCCCTTATCTATTATCAAATTCAGTGGCGTATTTACGAAGGGGGGGGGTCCCGGGTTCTGACCCCCAAATTTGTATCATTTCTTTTTAGGACCTCTTTTATGCTTTTTACGAATAAACTATTAATTGTCGTCCATAAGTAAATTGCTCAGATAGTAACCGCCGCAGCTCCGGTGCACGTACAAAACGCCGCACGGCGCGTCGCTCAGTAAGTATAGTACTATAGTAATTAGAAGTAGTTTGAACTTTGAAATAATTTGAGTCACTGTTCCGACGAAATACTGCCACTCGACGCGCTAATGTTATCTGTACATATTCGTGATATTATTATGAGTTATGATTAACTTTGGGATTTTTCATTTGTTGCCCAGCAAACGTTGTTAATCGTTATATAGCCGTCAATAACGATAAAAGGGGACAACGAGGTGTATTCTAAGTATATAATATTTATGAAACTTCAGGTAAGGCAAGATATTTTAAAAAGGCCATATTAGATTTTTAATTTTTGATATCTCTATTCGTGTTAAACAAAGGTTTTAGTATGGGATTGCCACTATCAAATTTTCTACAAAAATCAAATATTGATTTAAAATTAGCTGTACAGTTGGCCAACGATATAAAACAAGAGATGCAAGAACTTAGAACAAATACCGGAAAAATTTTCAAGTTAATATTTGAACAAATCAGAATATTATCAGAAAAATTTAATATTGAAATAAGAATTCCTAGACTATCAACAAGACAAATGCATAGATACAATATACCAATAAGTTCTCCAGAGCAATATTACCGAGCATTAATATTTATTCCTTATTTTGACAAGTTTATAAGTGAGCTGGGGGAAAGGTTCACAAATCACCAAGTAATTTTGTCAGGTTTTGACTCTTTATTTAAAAAAAATAATCACCTCGAAGACTTTAAGAATCTTTCTGACAAATATACTGACGATTTAGAGAATAACGGATCAAATAATATAATTCTTGAAACAGAATACAAACTATGGCAAAGGTTACTCAAGCAGACTAATAAGAAACCACATAATTCTATGGAGGCTATAACTTTATGTAATAAAACTATTTACCCGAACATTTTCAAACTCCTCCAAATTTTGGTAACACTTCCAGGCTCCACGTCCTCAAACGAAAGAACATTCTCCAACTTAAAGAGAATAAAAACTTATCTGAGGAATTCTATATCAGAGGTATAAAATATTAAAAAAATTATTTATAAAAAAATTTATTAAAATAATTTCGTATTTTGCTTTAGGGAAGATTGAATGGATTAGCAATGTTATCCATCAATTCAAAGGATATAATTACACCTACGGAGGTCATAGAAGAATTGGCAAAAAAGAAAAAAATTGGTTTACCATTTTCAATATAAATGTAACTCTTTTATATTAATGTAGTTAATTTAATTATTAATTATTAATTTATTTAGTAAGTAATATTATGTATTTTCAGTATTTAACTATAAATTGTATTACCAACTTTTTTTTAAAATTAATTATAACATATTGAATCGTGCAGTACCGAAACAATAAATTCTGTTTTTTTTTTATCTGAATTATAACGACTAAACCCCCCCCCCTAATAAAAATTGAAAATACGCCACTGATCAAATTTGTTTTCCTAGTCAAAGCTTAAAAACGTTCTTGGTTTAAAATGTTATTTAAATTTTGCGTTATAACATTTTCCATTATAATATGTCATTGATTTTGATTGTTATAACGTTATAAATTTAACGTTTTCAAATCCTGTTCCTGTCACAATTAACCTAAACGTTCGGAGGGGGGGGGCAGTGATTCAACTCCCCCCATAATACTAACTTTTATTAAAATGTTTTAATTCTAAAAAATAGGGGCTTGAAATAATTTAGAGGGCCACACCCCCTCACAAAAAAAAAAAAGAAAAAATATGCGCCACTAGGTAGGGTAAAATCTCTCAAGCTTCAGCATATATCCACTAAATAATTTACGACTACATCCCTGTTAGAATTAAGTCAAAGATTGGTAAACAAAATATCAATAAATCAAAGATTTTTAAATAATGTAAAGTTATTTAATATTCTTATTGACGTTATTGATTTCTACAATAATATTTTTAGTACTAATGAACATGAAAACTATGATGAAGATATAAATGATGATGCCACTCTAAATTATTTAAAGGATTCTACATATTAAGATATGCATATCCATTTGTTTAATATGACAAAAAATTTTTTTTCAGTAAAAAGTATTAATATAATATATAAAAAAAATTATATTAAAAATATCAATATTACATGTTATCAACGTTTAATTTGGTTAAATATTCATTTTCAATAAATAACATTTAATTGTTTGCATAATAATAATTAATATATATGACAGTGACTTAGGTAGCATATCACTTGCTTGTATTTTAAATTCTGAATAAAAACTCAGGTACCTACATAATGTTATTTTAGTTACATATTTTCAAAAATTATTAACAAAAAATATATAAGTTTTGAACGAAACTCAGTAAATAATTAAAAATTTATTTAAGAGCTTTGTTGAGTTATAAGACAAGCTCACATATTTAGGAAAATAAATTTAATAGTTTCGAATAGAGCAATAAATTCTATACAATTAACTATAACTACAAGTCAAGTCTGCTAAACTTATAAATTAGGTACCTATTTAAATAGGTGGGTACAAGTTTTTGATAATGGATATATAACTACAACTATCTATGTTATATTATGTATAGATACTTCAACTCTGTTCATTTATATTCTGCTGGAATTGCCACCAATGGAGTCTCCTTACGAGTCACCTCGTTTTTAGCTATTGAATTATCCTCCTCATTTAGATTTCCGGTCGCTATTGGTTTTTCAAAATGAAGTAACGTATTATGTTTACTTTTACAAGTATGACAACTGTATCTGGACTTGCAATTTTCCTTTACATGGTATGGTGAGAAACAATTAAAACATAATTTTGCTTCCCGAACGACGCTTAATCGATCTGCCATGGATAATTTTCTAAATGATTCACATGCACAATGGCGTAATTTGGGGGGGGGGGGGGTGTCCTCCATGTCTGGACACCTTCCTCATGACTTACAAAAAAAAAACCTACGTATATCAAACTGCAAAAATATAAAATTGTATTATTTAATTTTTGATGAAAAAAAAAAAAATTTGGTAGGTATATAAATTATATTTAGAAATTATTTTTAAGCCGTAACACAATAACTCGAGCGCCCGCAGGTTGTTCAAACTTTAGGTATACGTTTAATATTATTGTACCTACCTATTTCATATTATGATTGTGGTAATTTGGTTTATCATTTATCATTAATTTTACTGTAAATCGTGGACCCGAATTCATGTTGTTATTTATATTAGGTAAGTAAAATATTATACAATTTATAATATGCTTGCACACTGCTTCCGCAGTTTTTATTTATCACAAAGTGCAAACATTCGCTCAAAATTAAAAAACCTGATGCACTGATTTAATTGAACACTAGGAAAATCACGATAATAAAAACCATTCGTCCTC
This sequence comes from Pemphigus obesinymphae, assembly GCA_025469235.1. Taxonomy (NCBI): domain Eukaryota; kingdom Metazoa; phylum Arthropoda; class Insecta; order Hemiptera; family Aphididae; genus Pemphigus; species Pemphigus obesinymphae. Next base: position 9,250 of record JAIPRL010013546.1, read on the forward strand.
TCTGGAAATGTCAAACATCATTTTATTGAAATACAAATTGGTATACCTAATATTATATATGATATAGTTGGGAATATTTATAGAAAATGCATTGTATTCGGGATTACACTATATGGGCTACGTAGTTAGTAGGTACCTATATAGATGACCGTGTGGCATTAAAGAATAAAGCACATTAATACGTTTCCTCGTTTGCGACTTCTCGTCATTTTCATATGACGACGCTTTGAACGCGCATTATCTGATCGTCCAGTGTGTTGAAAGGTAATTAAAATAATTTATATTTCAATTTTATTTTATGCGTAATATTGATTTTGTATGGAGTTAATATTATTATTTAATTAATTTTAAGTTTACATAAATAAATTTAAAATTTAAAATTAATTAAAAAAATGTTAATACTTACATACTCTTATAAAAATAAAAATAAAATAATATATATTATAAAAATTAATAATATATTTAATACTGAAAAATGTTTATCAAGGTAACAACTAAAGTTTCGACTATAAGTCATCATCAGGTTTAATGATATAAAATGTTTTTTATATCAAATTTTAAAACTTCTACTTGTTCTTCCAATGTAAAATTGATAAGTTTATAAACGCCATAATTATCATAATTGAGAGACGTTTTATTTATACAATAATTAGTATAATAATTCTAAATATGCACTGGCCATAGTATGTTCTAAAGTTACCTCAAAATTCATAAATGCTCTTTATCAGGTCTTTAAATCTAGATTAAACTGTATTTGTATTATTTAAGGAATATATTTGCATTGTTGAATCATTTTTTATTAAACTTAATACTTAAGGGATATTAACAGATTATTTTATATTAATACACCTATAAATAAAAAGAAAATGCTATAATAAAATTTAAAATTTTATATTTTTTTTTAATTTTTCAGTAAGTAAAATGACACTAAAAATGAAAAATTACATTTTTTAGTTCCGTTTAATTGATATGTACTTGCTTCTTAAATCTTCAGAATGTATATTGTATAATGTTCAGTTATCATATTATGTTGATTAATATTCTGCCGGTAACTGATATTTAAAATGTATTTGTTATTGTTCAATTAAAAATTCAATTTTTTTTAAAAAATTGTCATTGTAAATATCATTAAAAATATTGTGATACATAAAAAAACAAAAAAACTCAATATCA
>JAIPRL010013547.1:0-10422 GCA_025469235.1 Pemphigus obesinymphae
TTACCAAATTATTGAACAGGTTTGTAATTATGGCCGGCTTGCACTATAGACCAGACCGAATAAATAATAATTCAATAAAACATATTTTAACAAAAATAAAATTATTCGAATTGGTTTTATTTTTATGATGGTTTTTTTTTTCCGTTGGTTTTTTTTTCCTTTGGTTTTTTTTTCCGTTGGTTTTTTTTGTTTGGTCTTTTTTTCCGTGGTTTTTTTTTCCGTATACCGGGCCGTCGGTATGTCCGTGAGATATTATCGTGCCGATAATTTTACGCAGAACTTTTGCGGACGGGTATGACACAGCGTAGGCGTGTGACCCATTCGACATTCCCCGTTTTTCAGCACACCGCTCCGGAGTCGGGCCGGCATAGTTGTGTGTCACACACACATTATGGTTCTGTATTGTATCGTACGGTACGATTCGAATAGTTCGCCGAAACGCACACGGTGTAATAAAATATTTCGATGAATTTTTAACGAAATTTCGAGAAAACAATAAACGTATTTATAATTGAAATTTCAACCGAGTTACGGTGGCAACGACACAAATACCGTTAATGACGATTAAAAAACGGAACGCGCGCGTTCTGAAAACGGTCCGGACGCACGAGTTTGTTGTTCTCGCGTATAAATATGTAGCTATACACCGTAGAATTTCAGCTTTCTAGGTGTTTTTGTGTATAGTTCGTTTTGGTAAACGTTAATCTCGTCTAACTACTCTAATCACACGAACGCGAAACGCTATCTCAAAGTACAATATTATATTGTGTACAATATATATAGTATATACAAAATTAACGTACATTTTCGTAGATAATGCTCCGGTTCCTGTATGGGCTTATCCTCTCGACGTTCCACATTAAATCCTTAATTAAAAAACAACAAAATTAGAACGTTCGTTAAAAACTCCGGGCCATTATTCGCCTCGTATACGCTTTGTGCTGTGCGTGCCCTGTATAGTTGTGTTGTATGTGTCACTTGATCGTGGATTTTCATTGCCGTTCGTGACCGTGGTCGGCGTAAAGATATGAACAACGTCGATAAAAGTAAAGTTAAAAGCAAAGTTAAAGGCAAATTAAAGTTTGTCGATCAAGTTTTAAAAAACGACCGAAGTGTTAGGGCTGATAATACTGGCTGAAATAAAAAATATACGATAATATAATATTTTATTCATAAAAGTGAGATGTGTGTGTGTGTGGGGGGGGGGGGGGTGAAAATATGGAACGGAGTCATTTTTGTTAACGAACATTTTCGTTAATGTTTTACATACTCTCTCATATATTGACCGAAAACACAACATCCAATTAAAAATTAACAACACGCGTTCTAAACTAGAGTATTGTTGCTTATTACGATTTCATTAAACGTGTATTAACTGGATTTTGAGTAATCTTTTTCCAAGAAAACTTTTTAATGTGAATTTTCAAATTTTTCAAATTCTGGATTACGGTTAAAACAAAAAAGTCATGGAAATTTAATTTCTACGATTTATATATTATTTTACAGTCTTAAATGAAACCTTTAAACGTAATAACATTTTTAGCAGAACGGAATAAATGTATGCAGTGATAAGGTATAAATCAACTTTTTGGCTGTCTTAACAGATTCAAAAAGATCAAAAAAGGAAGTGTTAACACTATAGAAAGCAGCTGTTAATATTATATACGAGTAAATTGTGAAATTGTATACGAATGTATGATTTGATAGATCAACAAAAAAAATTGTATTTACCATTGTCAGTATCAATAAATATGTTTTATTTAATTTATGTTTTTTATTTATTTAAAAACATATACTAAATGTGAGAAAAATATTCACGAACACAAAAAATCAAGACAAATTCAAATCTACTTCAAAAGTATTTGGATTTGGATTAATTATCAACAATATTTTTGCGGAATTTAAATGTAAATTTTAACGTAATATTTTCTATGAATTATATTTTAACAACGGCGGATTTTATTCAACATTTCTTTACCAGTACGATAAAACAAATGAATTCAAATATTTCAACACTTGTTTGTATTCGAAGATATGGTAAAACATTCGTTTGTTTCAAAAATATAAAGAATAAATATTGAGTTTATATTTTTGCTATATAATAATTTTCGATTTTTCGACGTTTTCGTTCACTTTCATCCGATTTACGGTGGACTACATTGTTTTTTCTGTTAATCCACTTTTATTATTTATCTTATAGCGAGGACAATATCCATAGTTTTCATTCATTGTATTTGAGTATTTTCACAATACACAATTATTATTATAAATTCACAAAACATTTTTTTCATATAGTGAGAATACAATATAATATACCAAATGAGCTTATGATATTATGATAAGACATCGTGAGAACATTCGCCTGTTGTCTTTTAATATACAAAAACAATTTATTAAAATAATGATATTTAGGAAACCCGTTGGGGAAGTGCCTTAAAATTTTTCAAAAATTACGGGAAAGGAGCAATGAGACATCTATGAGAATTCAAAATTCTAGTTTTAAACTGACTTTTGAAAACCCAGTTATACATAATGATGTTTTTTATTTTCTTCCACATTCTTATATTCTTACCGATGAATTCTATAAAACCCATTTAGAAAATCTAAATATTTATTGTATGATAGCCGTCCGTCTCAATTGCCATTAAAACTACAACTAAATAATGGTTAAACTTACTTATTCTTGTGAAATAAATTATAGTTTTAATTATTTAAATTAATACAAATCTGAGTACGTACTATAAGTATTTTAAAGTGTACAATTCAATTTTAGGGATTATCAATTTTCTATTTCAGGGCCACATCATCACTTTTTAAATACTGATTTCGTATGTTATACATTTTTCTCTCCATAATGCCAACTTAATACATTCTCATTTAATTTAAATTAATTTTTTTTTTTTTTTTTATTATTATTATTTCGATTTATACAACACGCACAGCTGGCCTCATACATAATTCATTTTTGTAATAACTAATGTTTAATGACTAGATTTATGTGTACAAATTTAAACCAAAGTGTTTTTTTTTTCAACATAATATTGTTCTATTCATTTAATTACTCCATACATATACAATTACAGATATGTAATATAGTTATAAATTATTTCTAAACAAATAATATAGTAATCAAACTCAGATTTTTATTTTTAAATTAAGACAAACTAAATATTAAACTAGGTTTTTTTCATTTTTTATTAAGATGAAGTGGCTATGATAATTATTAAATATAGTAGTAGTATATATGATTAATATATAGCAATGAACCTATATATTAGTGTCCTTATTAATAATTTAATTGACAATATTTAAACATATAATTTGATAGTTTATAATTACTGAATACGTGACTACTAATTTATGCGTACATATAATGTATGATATTATTAATGTATTTCTGAGCGTTTTTTTTTTTTTTTTTATCATATTGATTATTTTTTATAATAAACAAAATTTCGTCAAGCAAGACTACAAGATATACAAATTTTATAATTTTTAAATATATTCGTATTATACACGATATATAATGACATATATTCGTTTTTACAGAATATTAATAATGATTATTATTATGATTGTAAAATAAAATACAAAATATCGTTATTAGCTTATTTATATTTGAACTTTAATTGTCAGTTATTCGAGTAATTTTACGAAATGAACACAAAGTCGTCATAATGTTAAAAATAAGAATCACTTACCTACGTTTCAGTGGATGTTATGATGCGTGTAAACACGCGAATGCAGTAGATAAATATATTTTTATTCTTCGATATTATTATATAACGCATGTCCGTGTAACGTGTAGAACCGAATTTGGTTAAAAATAATGGTTTTTTTTTTTCCATTAAGCCACTGGTCGATGGATAGAACATTACTTCTAATGCTATCGGTAGAATTTATTCGGACCAAAAGTATTCCGTCAAAAAACGGCCCTTTTTTAACCCGAGTGCACGGATAAAGACAAAACCGTCTCGTTTTCAAATGTAACTAGTGCCTAGCGCTTGAAACGACGGTGGAAAGTTTTGTACTACTTTAGCGACATTATCAGTACTTACCAATATTAGATACCGTTAATAATATACCTACATTTTATTGGAACACAGAAATATATCATTCGGAACGAGAAATCCGTAAATTTTTGGTAAAAATTAAATTGCACTAACCTATATTATTTTAAATTGAAGATTTTCCATATCTTTTTGTTTTGTTATACTACAATTTTTATGTCTGCTAAAAGTTTCGAAATGTCCCGCGTAATACTGTTTTCCGTAATATTCATTGTCTTCTTAAACTCGTTTCGTGGAATTAAGAAATAATTCGAAAATTATTTTTTTGAAAATTTGCCCAATTTATTTCTGAGTATCATTTCATTTCTGACGGCAATTTATCCGATAGACGACCAATAGTGGCAGTCAGATCTGATATTGAGCACATTTTCATCTTCAATAAAACCTTGTGAGGACTGTTTTTTTTTTTTTTTTTTGATTTCAAAATGTTATGGTCGAGGGTACATACCATACATTTCGCCAGTTGCAGCACACTTTGGGCACCTATACCTTATATATTCCGGGCGCCACCATTATTTTTTTACTCTGGTTAACGGAACCATTCTATTTGCATTTTAATCTGTACCTGTCAATGCAATATTTATATATAAATAAAAAAACCTATTATTGGATTCTTTTAATACTTAAAATAACATTAACCCAGGCTCATTGTATATAACAATATTTTTCAATAAATCCAAAGTTTACATTTATAAGTTTAAAAAAAAATCAAATAATAATTTCAACATGTAGATATTTACATTCAGTTTCTACTTGCATTTTATAATAAATAAAAAAATTAATTTGAAATAAATTTTACATTTATACATTTTTCTTTTTTTTTACAACCAATAATTTCAACATTCTTTTATATATGTATATATATTATATATATACATATTTTGATTCGTACATTTTCCTTTGATATTGGACTTAGTCTCAATTTTATGCCTTGATAGAGATCTCATTTAATAATACATGTTCGCACTTTTCGCCCGTTTCACCGACCTCGTTAGTATTGCCGTCATCTCCCGGTCGACATTTATACCGACCGGGTTTGGGAGTGCACACACAATGCCGTTTACTCCATGGTTTGGTTGCCATAAAACTTCTAACCCAAATAGTTATTTTAACTTATTAAATAGATACGATGGTGTGTATACTTTCGGTTATCACAAGGGTTTAATTTTGTTTTTAGTTTATTTTAAATTAATAAATACGACAGTAGGTTTTTAATTTTTTTACATCGAAAAAGTTATCTAAGCACGAAGACCGTCGGAGAGCAACCAAAAAAAAAAAAAAAAAAAACACTTTTTTTTTTTTAACCTTAACACTTTTTAGTGTTATTTTATTACCAATCTCTTATCGTGGCCATGTGTTTCTGTGAACAATTTACGCAGGCGACAATTTTTCACGCTTATCAGTATTATCAATTGTATTGGTTCACTATACAACCTTGATAACAATCCTTCGTTCCGCGTTCTACATATATCTCGATTCGTGCCCGAGTGTTATCACCTAAACTTTTGTACACCGTTCGATTACCCATCATTATCATATTTTTATCATTTCGATATATACATTAAATAATCAGATAAACAATGTTTCGCATTATATCAAGGTCATATTACGGCCCGACGAGTGTTACAGGGAGCGGTTTGATTATACGCTGGATGGCAAATGCTACCGCTCAAGGCGGATATTATATATAAATAACATGTTTATGTTCTATATCAATATAGTAATATCAAACTAAAAATAGATTTTTACGAATATTTTATATAACAATTTTACACATTATTTATACAATGTAATTTATTTAAACATTTATATTGGTATATTATGCTTTTTTAGAATAATATTTGATTATGTCAACTTTTGTAATTTCCAGTATTTTTCATTTCTATTTTGATACTTTAAATAAAAATGACTAAATTGCATTTTACATAAATGATTTTTTGTCTGTATTGTTCACAGTATTGGTAATGAGAAAAATATTAAACAAAATCATTTTTTCTATGCACTTTTTCCATAACTAATTTATGAGCTCGCATTTCCCATCATTATTTAACAATTGTGTTTTATAAATGATAAGTACAATAAGAATTTTATTCAAAAAATAAATATAAAAAACATTTTAATGTTCCTTGTTGTTTTAAATATTTTTGGAATGTAATTTTCGAAGAAATTAACGTAATACGAGTATATAGGGGAAAAAATATCTAATGGAGTTTCATTTACATGTTTGTTTTGTTAATTTAATATGCTAGTACCTATTTAAAATAAAATTTGTCATTTTATTTATGTTGATTATAGTCTGGATAGGCACACTTATCTTCACCTTGGTTCAAAACTGTCGCTAATTTAAAAAGAGTGAAAAAAAAAAACCGCTCCTCAAATTTAAATCATTGTTTTGTTTATTCGAATAATTCATTTTACTTAGATTTCAGATGCTTTGGTTAAAATGTTTCATTTTCAATACCAGGTAAAATGTACGATAATGAAACGCTATATCATTGATCTATCTAATTTTATTACACCTTTTCTTGTAAAATTAATAGCCTTGTTGAAAATATATACTTTTTCAAACATCACGAGTAAGTATAAATATAATCGTTTACAAAATACTTTAAAGGTTAATGTGACAACAACTGAAAGAATATTATCAGATAATGTATAGTCATCAAAGTGTGTAATTTTGACAAAAAAATAAATAAATAAATAAATAAAATATGATAAAATACATATCTATGTTCTTTTTCGCGTGTAGATAATACTCAATAAAAAAAACCATAAAAATAATATGAAAAAATACATTAAATGTATTCGTGAAACCATTTCAAAGAAAAGTTATTGTACCTGTTGAAAGAAAGTAAATATTTATTTTTACGCATTAAAAACCATATTATTTAAGTATATAAAGTCCACATTTAATATATATTATGTTATTATGGCAGTGTTACGATAATAAAGTATTAGAGAATATTTTTATCTTAATTTTATTATATTCTATCATATCATTTTTAATTCATTCATGCAAGGAAAACAAATTAATATTGAATTTACGCTGAAAAAATATAGCATTTTTGTTTAGAATAAGTACTATGTTGATAATTTTCTATAAAAATATCAAATACTAATATTTAGTCAAAATGCATATTTTGAATGTTTTACAAATATATGAAATTTGTGGCAACCGAATCAACTTTATGACAGTAAAGGTCCAGGTAAATCAAATGAAGAAGAATATAAAAATTGAACTTTTATTTTGCAATGTTAAATTTGTATCAAATTTAAAAATATTCAAAATAAATAAATCAAATACCTAAAATTATAATTATTATTATCGTTATTATTATAAAATAACAAATTGAAATAAATCTATAAATATAATAATATATTAATAATAATCTAAATAATATATCATTTGCTAAATCTCTAAATTATTTTAAAATTATTACTCTACTCCTTCCACTCAAAAATTCGTTTTCAGTAAAAATTTAAATAAACATCATTGTGAGTTTTTACCGTTGCTCCGATCAAAATTTAAAATTGAAAACTAACAGATAAATCACATAGAATATATGAACGAAAGGAAACAAATAAAACAATGATGAGTAGCAAGTTTTCCAATATAATTTTTTGTATTCAATATTTAATTACGAATTATAGTTCTTCTAACACTAAATTAAAATAATATACGCATTTATTAGGCAGATTTGTTGGTTGCTTAAAATTATTATAAATCTATTTTTCCTATATTGAATTGTGCACTATTATATGTAAAAATCTATAGAGATTATTTTTAAAATTTTATTTCTGAATCATATTTTTACTATTAAATTTTGAATTAAAAAAAATGTATTAGTTTTGCTATTTTGCTGTCATGAAATATATATTAGTTACATATTAATGTATAAAAGCCAGAATTTCATAATTAATTAGAAATTTATTATGTAAATTATCTAGATTTCTAGCTTATATCTGTAATTATTGAATAACAATTATTAGTTTCAAAAGCTATTTTTTCCATATAATTATCGTTATTTAATTTAAATCCATTCATGTTTATCCGGTAAGAACAATCAGGCATTTTGTAGAACAATAATTAACGTATTATTGTTCGACAATAACAGTTATTTTTCTTGAATTTTCGTACATTTGTATACATGCATTGTACATAAACAACAATCCATAATAATTTATGTAATATAATTATTAAAATAAAATCATAATATAACCGTTATACAAAATTTGACTATTATTTGTATTCAAAATACAATATTATTAAAACATTAATGTTATTAAGTAAAATATAATTTTAATATTATAGACATGTACAGTATTTGGAATGAACGACGTTTATGTACGCACGTTCATGTTTTGTGAACAACACGCGAATGTTACTCGTTTCTGTCAAATAGAACTATTTGATAAACTATTATCATCATTATTATTATTATTACTTATGTGTGTATATATTTAGGTATACAATTCCCTAAATTCGTTTGTATGTAAGGAATAGAAATTCATAAAGTTTAACCAATTTTACTTAAATGATGATCGAGTATATGCATAGATTTAAGTAACATTTTTAAATCCATCTATTTATCAGGATTTAATCATTAAATCTATATTTTATATATATATATATATATTTCCAAAGTTTGTTTGCTTTTAGAATATATATGACCATAATAATGGTATAAAACGGTTTAAGCGATTAACACCAACTTTTGCATAGACTTGGTCGTGTTCTAAGGCAGATTTGAGTAAAATTTTGTATAAAATCCATCAGTGTAGTAAGACTTAATCGGTAAAAAAAAATGTAAAAGTATATATATATATATATGTTTAGTGATTATTTTATTACCATTTATATACACAAAAAATTTTAAATTATATTAATATATACCTATATTGCTGACAACTTCATTCTGATAATGATCATATTCTCCAATTATTAAATTAAAAAACTTTGAAAGATAGAAAATACAATTATTCTTATGCCGTGTTTCTGATAAAACTTTTAAAAAATGAGAGTGATGATTTTTTTATTTTTATATTCTTAATAGGAACTTTAACTTAATTTATAATATAATGTGAAACTTTATTATAAAATGTTAATTTGAATTACCTATACAGTTAGTAACTTTAATGTTATTTATCGTATACTTATTACATATTAATGTTTAAGTACTATCATTGTTATCATTACGTTGTGTGATTTTATGAATGAATTTGGACTAAAGTCCGTTAGTAAATAAATGAATAAATAAATAAATATGTATTGTCTAAATTAAAAAGTATAATTTCAAAATGAAAGGTGTACATTTTTTTTTTTTTTTTTTTTGATATAACCGGATGATAACGGAGACAATGACGAAAGTCTATTGAAAATTATAATACCAATTGTAATATAAAATTAAAACTATTATATTTTATTTGATTGGACATTGCGTATTGAATTGTTCATTGAAATATATTTATCACGCGTGATAACGTAATAATTTTCCAAAAGGAAAACTATAATATATTCCGCTAGTATATTGCATAGTAATAACAATGATTTATCGTCCGCCTGAGAACTTTGGAACATCAATTAGACGCGTTAATTAATGTGTAAATACAAATATAAACGGAACGGAGTTTGTACAACTGTAAATGCACACGTAAAGGGGACATTTATACTGCCTATTATTTTTTTTTTTTTTAACCAAAATAAGACGCACTCGATCCGGGTCGCCGACGACAAAAAAAAAAATATTTGTGAATAAGCTATACGAATCGGTATTTGACGACCAATCCGTTGAGTGTGAAGTCAACACGTAATACACGCAATATAGTATTTCGTTAATTATTTTATTATTAACAGGTTTTTTTACTATTGCGCTAATCTGGTCGTCGTTCGACAGCTATCGGAACGATCGTTGGTTAGCAATAAAAAAAAAATGTTTTAATACATCAACTGTTGTCCGCATTGAGTACATAAATAAGTGGAGATTTTTTTTTTTTTTTTTTTACAATATTTACTGTAAATTACTCAAAAAATGAATGGAAGGTTACCTGATATTTATAAATACGTATTGAAAGTAAATATATATAATAAAAAACCAAGATGTTACGTTGAATAATAACTGCATAATTTAATTTTGAGATGCATTATTACGATCTTCCTGCTGTTACCGGTAGAAGGGTTCCCGAGGAGGTGTATTCGGTCCAGGGGGTCTATTTTTGAACTTGATCGAATGGTATAAGTAGTCGAATATATTCGTTTTCGACTAACTATTAGATCAACTAACAAAAATTGTATTTTTGAAGTTGATCTAACGATTAGTGAACGAATTATCAATCGAATTATTCGGTTATGTTA
>JAIPRL010013548.1:0-10421 GCA_025469235.1 Pemphigus obesinymphae
AAGAGATGGGGGGATGTAATGGCGAGTGATATGAGGAAGGTGGGAGTAAGTGAAGAAGATGCGGGAGATAGAGTTAAGTGGAAGTGTAGGACCAGGGAGGCCGACCCCAAATAGTTGGGAGAGAAGGCGAAGGAGAAGAAGAAGAATTATTTAACAATATTATTTTGGATAAAATACATAAACCGACGTATACTATTTGCAAAAGTAAATTTTTTAATAAGGTGTTGTACTCAATAAAAGTTAAGCTTACAAGGTGTCACCCTCAATTGGAGTTTCAAACTTAAGATTCCGCACTCAAAAGGTGTTGAACTTACAAATAGTCTCATATAAAAGTAGTTGCACCCGACAAGGTGTGGCACTTAAGCTAGTATAATATTATATAATAAATTATAATATCAATAATCTAGATATTATCTATAATAAGCTGTATAAAGACATCCACGAACGTACTTATCTTTATCCAGTGAATTAAATTGTCTATTTCTATTTCGATACCGTTTCGAATTAATGTTCAATTTATTTTACGAAATATAGTTTAATATTGAGTCATGACTCAAATAATAATTTAACTGTTAACTATACTTCTTTTCAAATTCAATTTATTTTACGAAATATAGTTTAATATTGAGTCATGACTCAAATAATAATTTAACTGTTAACTATACTACAAATAAATTTGCTATAATAATAACTAGTTAATTAAATTTTTTACTGCATTAATTTTAATAAATTTAATGTTGCTATTGACTCAAATATGTTTAAGAGTTTCCAATACAATTGAATATAATTGTTTTTATAATATACTGTTAATTCTATTAATATCAATCAGTAATTTTGTCATATTAATAGTTCACAATTGGTTGTTTTTATTTTTTATTTCCAGATTTTTTAGATTATTCCAGATTATTTACTGTTCTGTTCTTTATTTTTATATATTAAAACATCATAGATGTTTTAATATATAAAAGAAATTTATGTTCAGATTTTTACTACAATTTTACATGTCTATTTTATTAATACTGTTCCGACATAATCACCAAAAACACTAATCCGGCCGCCAGAATGTAAGCGTATTTTTCTGCTGGTCATTTTTTAGTAATGGGACTCCCCACTAGTACACCAGTACCAGGCACTGACGATATTTCAAATTCATTTAGTCTACGACAACGATGGACATTAGTGACCTAGATTCAACAACATTTTTGCAAAAATGGCAGCGTGAGTACATAAGTACATAAGTTACAGCATCGTCTAAAGTGGCTGAGATCCTCATCACCGCCCCTTACGTAAAAAACCGCTCATGTCATTGGTGTTTACCCAGAAAATGATGCAATAACACGCGTCGCTGATGTCAGATTATAAACTGGAACCGTCTTGCGGCGTCCCGTCGTCAAGCTGTGCCATTTACCATATCTGATTGAAGTCGGTAACTTCAAGGAGGCGGGTATGTTCCGACGTAATCACCAAAAACGCTAATCAGGCCACCAGAATGTAAGCGCTTCTTTCGCACTTTTGTGATTTCGTGTCTTACTAGCGGCCGGTAGATTTAGTACTGACCGATCTGCGTTCTCTCACGGGCAATAGTTGTCTGCAACCGTTTTTTATTTTTATTTTTGTTTCTTCGTTGTGTGTGTTGTGTTCACCATCATCACCGTCACCACCGCCACCGTCACAATCGTCACCGTTACCATATCTACTATATCCACCGTCGTATACCACCGCCAACACCGTCATCGTCACACCGTCGATTACCACCAATACTGCCGGTTTTTATATATATATATATATATATATTTATTTTTATTGTACTATATTTGTGTATTATATTTTAAATCCCTTTGCTGGCCGGCACACTTTTGTGCCCATTTAGTATTTAGTATTTTTATTTTAATAGTAAGCCGTCAATCCGGCAACCGAAAATTCGCATTATTTATATTACCATTTATTAATATCCATACCTATCCTTGTACACATACAGCCCATACCACAAAACTTGTTTTTTTTTTTACAAATACTGTATAGATATTTACTATTATACAATGAATACACGATAAAATAGTTAAGAATAATAATATTGATAACTATTAAATATGATGTATATATAATTGATAATAATGAAAATCTTTAAACATAAAGAGAACTAATATGGATTATTAATATTTATATTTTCAAAACTTCATTAATCTTTTTATATATTTATCAGTTTTATTCTCTATTTTATTCTAACATTGCATTTCATAAAATATTTATTGATTGAGTAGGTTATATTTATTATAATAAATAATATATATATATAATTCTACTGTACGTGTGTACGTCACTGAACTCCTCCTAAACGGCTGGACCGATTTGAATGAATTTTTTTGTATACGTTTGGGTGACGCCCCGGAATGGTTTAGATTAACAAATCTAAATAGCACTTCAGTCGGTGTCTAGGTTATTAGGATTCCGTTTATTTTTCGACATTTTAATTTGAGTGTATTATATTAAGTGTGTTTCGTTATTTTGACATTTTAATTTTTTTTGTACGGTATCTTTTGATATTTCAGGTGTCGCATTTCAGTTAATATTAAGTGTATTATATTCACATATAAGTTACGTACATAAAACAATGCCACATCTTCGTGGACGAGGAGGAAATATTGGTCAACGGATTCGGAATTCACAATTAGTCCATAACTGTCGGTTAAATAGATCGGCAGGAGATCAATTGACGAACAATAGAAATTTAAGAAACCAGGCTGCAATCACACGTGCTAATAGAAGTCAAGAGTAACGCAACGAACGCCGTCGAGTTCATGCCTTGAGACAAAGACTAGCCTATCAACGAGTCACCGACACATTCAGAACACGTGAATAACAGCGTTTGCAAGTGTATCGCGCATTGACACGTGCATCCCTTCTTCGCCTTGCGTTTGAATATGAGTCGGACATCGACTATTCGTCACATTTACAAATTGTAATCGGTGCTATGAACAAATAATGTAAACACTGTCATGCACTCAAATACAAAGGTGAATCGTCCGGTTTCTGCTGCGCGTGTAGAAAAGTTGTATTGCATCCATTGAATTCGTCGCCAGTACCATTGAAAGCACTATGGAGCTACATCTCAATCTAAATTGTTTTTGCGTAAAATTTGCAAATTCAATTCGTGCTTTCAAATGACATCATTTGGAGTAATAAAAATCGTTCAGAATGAGGATGGTCGCAATTTTCAATCAACGTTTAAGATTCAGGGCCAAGTGTATCATCAAATTGGTTCTTTAATGCCGATGCCTGATACCGATTCAAAATTTCTGCAAATCTACTTCTTGGGGAATGAGGAGCAGCAAATAAACGCACGCTGCCAGTACAACCATATCGAGCAGATGGAGGAGCGAGAAATTGTGGGTATTTTAGAACCGTTTTTACAGAATCACAACCAGTTGGTCCAATTATTCAATATCGTTTCAAACAGACTGCAAAACGACAACTATACGATCGTCATCAAAGCAGACAAAGTACTATTTGGGCAGCACGCGGGCCGATATAATGCATCGACCATTAATGAAGTTGCAGTTGTTATGGTTGGCGACACATTTGAACGTCGAGATATACGAATCAAACGTAGAGATAACACAGTGCATACGATTGAAGATAGTCATCGCTCTTACGATGCTTTGCAATATCGATTGATATTTTGGGAAGGAGAAGATGGATATAATTTCAATATCAAACAAAGAAATCTAGCAACAGGTACAATCTACACATGTCATTACCTAATATTTCATTTTTATGCACGATTAATTTCTTTTTGTCTTAATTATATTTTTACTTTGCAGGTGCAGAAACCAGTAAGAAACTTCTACGCATATCGGTTGATGATTCGTGCCAATAAAGAACATAATATTCTCCGATGCCTTCAGCTGTTTCATCAATATATCGTTGATATGTATGCGAAAATTGAAAGCGAGCGATTACGATACATCAGGTATAATCAAGCGAAACATCGAGCTGAGGAATACATTCATTTCCGTGATGCTATTGTTGGTAACGTAGATGGAATAACTAATATAAACGATATCAGTACTTCATATATTATTCTTCCATCATAATATATTGGTAGCCCACGTCATATGCAAGAATATATTCAAGACGCCATGACTTTTGTGTGCGCGTACGAACGACCAGATTTGTTCGTTATATTTATGTGTAATCCAAAATGGGATGACATTAAAATTGTGTTATTGCCAGGCCAAACTGCAATTGACTGGTACGATATCACTGCACGTGTCTTCAAACAAAATTTGCGATCATTCTGCTACTCTTCTCACCTTTGGTTACATGATAGTTGTGCCTTACTCATATCCTCTGCCGTTTACACGAGTCGTGTTTCTGTGACTTTGCCTGTATTGGAGACTAGGATGGGTAATCCACTCATATGTTCTTGGGAGCGTCCCTCCCGTACGTGCGGTCTCATAGGACATATTTGTATATATATATTGTAAAAATTAAATTTATTATGTTGCGATCAAGACGATCAATATTAAAAGGAGTTTCAACAAACTTCCGAGTTAAATCTTTTACGTACGGGAGCTTTCAATCGGCCCTATAATAAACGGGTAATAACGGGTACCCTAAATATAAACAACGATGACTGATTTCACTAGAGTTAAGGTAAAAAACAGAGAAATAATGTTCGAAAACAGATGGGTGGTGGTTGCTTAATCACCGTTACTGTAAAATATATTCAATGTACAAACAGAAAACTACAACTATGTTAAATCAATCAAACATATTTGCAATATGTAAACAAGTGCAGTAACATGGCAGCGTTTGGATTCCCAAGTGAAAACGTTGAGACCGCCAAATATTAAATGAGGCGCTACATATGTAGCAATGAAATTTTTGGAATATATTGAGAATTTCGATTCAAAATAGACACTCTACATTTGTATATTCTACCGTCCATCAAACGACTAACGAATTTATTTTACTGAAGAAAACGACCAAGAAAAAAAAATTTTTTCATTTTAGATAATAAAAATACAGATAATTCTTAAGCTAGTAGAAGTATTAATTGGGCTTAAAAGTTTAATTATGTCTGAAATTTATAATAATATGTATTCAACCATTTTTTTCCTTAAATAAAAATACTTTGATTTATTAATTGTATACGTAATTATTATTATTATTTTTTATTTGTTGACAATAATTTTTCTCGGTCGAACAGCGTTAAACTATAAAATTTGAATACTTCAACGATATTGGTAAGTATTTACAATATTACACTTGATTTATTTTTTGATTGTTCATCTTAAAATTATAATATTATATTATACCTATATACAATATTCGGAACGTTCACTTTAGTTGAATTCGTTCACGTTCACGTTCAATCCGTAAAAACCAACTCCTTCAAGTTCACGTTTGAATGTACTTAAAAATAACACATTGACATTCATGTTCTATAAAAAAAACGAACGCATTCATCTAATTTATATCAAAAATTACTGATTCATAGAAACTATAGTTTTCATTCTATGGAGGGCCCACGGAATTTAACTTTTGAGTACTATATTTTTTAAGTATAATTAAAAAATATAATAGGTTAATAATAAAATATAAATCTAATAGGGTTTAAAGGGAACTAGAATTATATTTTCCTTTAATTTGAACTTCATGAAAATCATTCAAATTACTTAAAAGTATGAATATTATTTACGTTCACGTTCTATTTGGCAGAAACGAATGACGTTCGTGTGTTGTTCACAAAGTATAAATGTAAACGCATAAACGTGCGTTGGTGAACGCGGTTCTTTCCACACACTGCCTATATGCAGAGGCAGAAATAGGAATTTTGGCGCCCGGAGGGCGGAGAAAGGTATAAAATTACGTAAAAAACAAAAAGTCATAAACTTTCTGTTTTTGCCAACTGAACTTTCAAAATGCCGACTGAAACCTTCAAATTACAGTATTTTTTTAGGGGGGGGGGCGACTCGCCTCTCCCTTTAAGATCGCCCTATCGGGACGGCTCTGAATATGCCAGCATTTATGTGCATTATACTTTTAAAATTTTACGCCAACCAAAATATTTACTCTACCCAAACATTTTAAGCCAGGGGATCAAACCCCTGTATACCCCCCTCCCCCTACTTCCGCCTTTGATTTGTGTCATATCGTAATTTAGTATTAGGTTCTTATAATAATAAAACAATAAATATTTATTACTTTTAAATATAATATATTACAGAAATTCAAAATAATAGCTTGCGTAAATTACATATAAAATTAATTGTGTAATTAGAAATCGTTTTTATATAGTTTTTATTAGGTATAACATAATAGAAAATAAAGACTATTATAGATTATTTTAAATATACAAAATAATATGAACAATATTCTACTAATTTGAAATTATTTAATCCTGATTATATATTATATGAGAATATATTTAAAATAGATAACGGGTAAAAATTATTATTACACTAAAAAATTTTCGAAAATTACGTGCATTAGACTAATATATTTAATTTAATTAACAATTTCGTGTTAAAAAAACTCTACTGTTTTAATAAACAACAATATGCGTGTAAACATTAAAATAAAAAGAGTAATTGGTATTAATTGTAGTTTTAAATTAAACTAGATATTTTATGAAACTTATTAATTATGTAGTAATAACAAAAGTGTTTAAAAATAATTAATTATATTTTAAATGTTTTAATTGTATGAATATACTATACAATATTGTAATATTTTAAATTCAAAAGTGATATAATTTGGTATAGTAAATATGTTTTACAGCATATGGATGTCCAAGTTGTGGATAATGATGTACAGGTTGAACTGTGGTACATTTTATGATTTTTCTTCTAATTAAAACAATTTAATTTAATTGAAGGTTTAATTATTTTTGCATTATTATTCATTACTTATAAATTTTAATTTTATAGACGATACATTGCAAATAATTTTCTGTGACACGCATAAAGTTTTATACAAAATGTAAATGGTTAGTTCCAATTTAAACTTTATAGGATTATATGAGGGGATAAAATCATAGGCGTAATTTGGAATTTTTTTAGGAGGGAAGGGGGAAAAAACAAATATTTTCATTAACTCTTCCCCAAAATAAAAATTCTAAATATGCATAACGTAAAAATGTATCTTAGTTCTGTATTATCTATATAATGATAATTATAGAGAGTTATACTCGTATAAGATACTAATATGCAACAAATAAAACCTTAAAATAGTAGGGGTTATATTTTTTAATATCCATTCATAGTGGATGCCTATATTACAAAAATTATATCATACTATTTAATCTTCACATTTCAAGCTCCATTTTAGTCTACCTTATAGTGTGTATTTTAAAATATAATCGAATTTATTTTACATATATATTTTGTACCATTACTAATTACTATTCTTTAAATATTCAAAAGCAGTTTATATTGATTTATCGATTTAAAACCCATAATTATTGAATATATTTAAAATTCAAAAATTGTAATACTCTTAAAAAATAAATATAAATAAATACTATAAAAAATAACAATAATACATATACAATATAAGTAAAATCAATTTATATTATAGAAAGTATCTGATAATGACTTACGGTTGAAACTTGTTATTTATAAGATATTTTATTTTAAATAAATGATTATATTTATCCCATAATTGTTTATTTTTCTTTATGCAAAATATTGAAAATTATAAAAATGTTATTTTTATATAGTTTGAGATACATTATTTTTTACAGAATTACGTCTAACCACTGTAATTATTAGAATTTAAGAGTTGTTAGAAATTCATTGATTTTACTTTACATATTTATCTTGATTCAATTTTTATATATAAATTTTCTTAGATCAGTTTTAGGTACTTTTCATAGACCTATTAATAATATTACTAGGTATTTATATAGATTTGTTTTAAAAGAAATTTAGTTGACGAAACTTTGATAAAATATGTTCATCGAAAGGAACGCATTTTAGTAGATATATTAACATTGAAACAATCTAAATTCCTAGGACCTAGGGTAAGTTAAATTATGTAAATGATTATTAAGGAAATATACAAAGCCTTTTTAATAATTTGTAAACGATATTATAAAAAATATTAAATGTAATAAACAAATAAATAAAAAACAGTTACAATAACATAATATAAACACATTATATAGGTTATTGTGATATTTTACATCAGAAAATGAATTGCTGTAATTTGAGTTGTTAAAATTTATAAGCAATAGCCATGGTTTTATTAAACATTATTCATTCAATGTATTGCTTAAATTCTAAAGATAAATCATATAAAACTTAGTTAAAGAGCTTAGTTTAATAACTATCAAACGTATTTAAGTCTACCTGAGTGTGTATTTTGAAATACGATCAAGCTTATTTTTCGATTATTTATAGCATTATTACTTACTATTATCTTGGGCAGCCGCTGTAGAAACAATTGATTTATTAATTTATAAACCATAATTATTGAATAGGTATTATTAAATATAACAAAATTTATTAGTAATTTTTAATAAAAATTAATATTTAATTAAAAATATAACAATATTTATACAATATTTATATTTATATTTAATAAATATAAGTATGTATTATTGAATTTATATATTTAATATTATTAGTAACAAATAGTTTTAACTGTTAAACGTCACCAGATTAACAATATATAATATTAAATATTAATTACATATAAGTAAAATTAAAAGATATTATAAAAATACCCTATGATGAATTACGGTTGAACATGTTGTTACTCATAATCTTTTTTTGCATTCTCTCAGCATATATTTTGTTTAATAACTATATTATATTTCTTTTCATTTATAATTAGTTGTTTTACATTATACAATAGATTGAAAATTCGAAACGTTATATTTTAATCTAGCTTGAGATCCAATAATTTTACAGAATTAATCTTTATAACGGAAATACAGAGAATTTAAGCGTTATGAGAAATTCTTTAATTTTAATTTATATTATTATTTTGATTCAGCTTCCTAGATATAAATTCACCGAGGGTAGATTTAGATACTGTTTGGGTACTTATAAATAAATAACTAGGTATGTATAAAGATTTTTCTAAAATGCATTAAGTTGATAAAATTTTGCTAAAAATTATTTTTTGAAAATAGCGAATTATATTAGATGTTTTAAAAATGGTAACACAGATCTTCTAGGACATAGGGCATGATAAATTATGTATATAATTACTAAGGAAATGCACAAAGCGTTATTAATATTTTGTAACCGACATTATAAAAAAAAACATCATGTAAGCATTTCAAACCAATTTTCATATAAATATTATAAATAATTATTTCAAAAAGTCTTAATATAAAATACATATTTATTTGCAACATGTATACTGCATATAATGACTAGGTATCTAATACAGGTAATTACTTACATGGCAAATTCTTTGGAACACTAAAAAATAATAAAAAATTATAGATCTGTGATTATAGTATAACATTATACACTGATCTATCCTCTATTATCTATCAGTGGTATCCCGAGGTTTCTACGACTACAACTTAGTGCACTATAACAATAATTCCGATAACGCACCATTAGCAGTGGCGTCATTTGGGGGATGGCCGGGTGAGCATTTGCCTCCCCCCCACCTTGTTGACAGCGGCCCGGTGTCTGGCCGAATATGGGCCGGTCGCCGGTGTCCGGCTATTTATGCCGACACGATTCGTGCTAAAAGTACCTAAATAATTATAGCGTATGCAGAATAGTAATAACTAATAACTAACACCACGGCGTACGGTGGGTGTACTTGTAAAATAAATAATAATATTAAAATTGATCTATAGATGCTACCAAGGGTATGGTTAAAACTTATAATAGGAACCTATTTATGGTCCATATTACTATATAGTTATTTTACTTATTGATTTCCACGGATATCAATATAATATTGAGAAAACAAATTAAATCCCGAGCGGCCGAGAGCGATGTTTACACCGTGATGCGGGTCCCTATACGTCTTCCCGTACCTACTACAGTATTATATTTACTTTTACCACAGAACCGTCTATACTTTATTTGATATGTCCTTTGGTGGTGGTTTCCAAATACATATATATATTTCCGTATGGGTATTAGGTACCTATCTATTCTATTTTTCTATGGTTTCAAATTTCCATTTCCCAAATTTATTGTTTAACGGTTGACATATGGCAAAAACAAATTAATGTGCCTAGCCGTTGTTTGATGTTTTAATGTTACTGCGTTCGTTTTATATGTTTATATGTTTAACGAATTAAGTGCAAAAATGAAAAAAGCCAAAGGTGGTGTTTTTCCTCTAGTCCTAATTACTTTAATTCAGGGAGTCAAAACGGGTTAAAATTTTTTGGGTTTCGGGTTACGGGTTTAAACCGGTTAAAATTTTTCCGGGTTTCT
>JAIPRL010013549.1:0-10419 GCA_025469235.1 Pemphigus obesinymphae
TCGCCTATATTCTTATTAAGACTTCTCATACTTTTTGACAAGTTTTATGCCGGCTGTCGACCTGACGCAACCTCAATTAGTCGACTTCTACGACAGGCATGAGGAAACCGTGGAGGTATTCTTAGCCGCCTCCACAGGGTATTACAGTATGTACATTGATAAAATTTTATTTACAAAAAATTTTTTTAAAAAAATTGAAAAAATGTTGAGAATCTATTGCCAACTTGTATCCTTAATATCTTCTTCAATAATGAAAAAAAAATTTATAAACATTTTAATTAGTGTCCTTGAACAAAATGCAGCCTCCAAAATTTTTTTCAAAAATATGCATTTTAGTCAGCACAGCAGGGTACACTAGAAATTAACGGGTCATCAGTGAAAGGCTTAAGAAAAAATTTTTAAAACAAAATTGAAATTTTCATAGTTATAACATAATAATTACGGTGGTCCAAGTATTGATGCACTGCAGCTCGTGTACTTAGAACCATGATAGCTTAAATGCTTTTTATGTTTTCAATTTTGGAGGGAGTGTAGAAGACAAAAAGAAGACAACCTAACCTATGCACCATATTAAAATGTATACTAATTAATCGGAAAATAATAGTTTATAGGCGCAAAGGCATATGGATTCGTAATTAGAAATGAAGAAAAAGACTAGAGAGAAACGTGGAGAATTTCTGCTACCTAATCAATTTGTAGATCAAAAACTAGACGAAGATTGAATTTAGTTAAGGATAATTTTAAATTTTAATGATTCTTAATCAGTGATTTCAAAAGTATTTGATTTGTCAAATATGTATCATACATACATTGTATAATTGCCATTAAACATACCATTGAAAATAAAATACAATGGTGATTATATTAAATTTGGTTTTATCGATATTATAGTGAATAAAGAGGTGAGACCACAGTACGTGATTTGTACAACCGTTCTCAGTAATGATGTACTAAAACCTACAAAATTGAAACGACATTTGAAGATAGTCCCACCCTAATTTTAATGATCGTCCTCGAGAATTCTTTGAAGGTAAGAAGGAAAACTTTAAAAAAAAATGAAACTTGGGACCAGTGGTGCGAAAAAGTGATTCATGCTTCATATGAGATCTCATTATTAATTTCTAAATGTAAAAAAGCGCATACCATTGGCAAAACTTTGATTAAACCGTGTTTGTTGAAAGCCACCGAAGAGATTTTAGGTAAGGAAGCAAAAAAAAAAAAAAAAAATGAAAGATATTCCTTTATCAAATAACACCGTAAAATCTCGAATAGGGAATATGTCAAAAGACATTGAAGAGCAGCTCATATGTCTCATAAAAAAATCTCCCTGTTTTGCTCTTCAGTGTGAAGTAAGTATGGATGTTACAAATTGTGGTCAATTGCTAATCTTTGTTCGATTTTTAAGTGGAGATAACACAATCAGAAAAGGACTATTAATATCACAAGTATTAGAAACTACGTCAAAAGGGGTTGACGTTATGATAATAATTCTTGATTATTTTGATAAACATAAACTAATGTAGAAAAACCTTGGTGGATTTTGTGAAGATGGTGCTCCAGCTATGCTAGGATCACGTCCAGGCTTAGCTACATTGGTAAAACAAAAAATTCAACCACAATAACAACGCACTGTATGGTACATCGTCACGCGTTGGCTTCTAAAACTTTAAAAATTAACGTTGAATTTTAACGTCTGCAGCGGCGAGTATGAGAATCACCAGTGATGGTCAGTGGACCATCGGTTGGGAAACGCCGTTCTAGACGGATAAAAACCTCGAGGACCTTAGAAATAATTTCGAAATCCTCGGCAATGGTGAACATCCAGTTGATTACCTATAAGTCGGTTTGACTTGCTGATCCCGAATAGTAACACTTTATAATTAATTACCGGGTACACATACCGGCTATCAATGTGTATATTCAAAGAGGACATGCATGGGCAGAAAGCTATAAAATAATAATATAAGTGTATGAAATATGTGCCGATGACCATGGTCACAAAAACGCATATTGTTTATTTACATTGTACACATAATATATTATGATAATACGATAATAGTACACGTGCAGTGTCCACAAAACTGACTAGTTACGAAATCGTGGCGTAGAACGCGATGTTACCATACCGAATAATACGAGAAAACGACATCGGTGTAGAATTATTTCAGTAGTAAGACTCAGGCAGGTCGGCCGATATAATATTATAATTATATTTCACGAGTGATTATTCTTGCAAACATTTTTGAACCCTGTAACAACGGTAATGAAAATAATAATACACATGACAAGAGGATAAAAAAAAAAACGATTCAAATGTCATGCTTATAATATTATATTATATTATATTATACATACGTATTAATAACATTATACAATTTTTATTGAACTCGAATACGTAGGTACCTATAATACAGTGTATGCCGATCGTGAAGTGTTTTGTTCGAGTTTATAAGACGAAAATCGTTGAGTAATCATTTTGATTTTTAAACATATAATATACTCGTATATACCGCGTGTCCACCGAAACAGGGAACACTTTATAATAATATAGTACCTATATTTTACATATTTTTGAATTCGGTTTGTGGCACATACAAATAGATTTCTGGGTCATTAATATCCGCTGACTTATAATAATTTTAACTTGTATATTCTGTGCATGCGTAAAACGACTGTTTTTTTTTTTTTTTTATCATATTAAGATTTGTCGAACTACTTTTATTCTAAATCCAAAATTGATCAAATAATATTGAGAGCTATTCAAATTATAAAAACCGTTTTTTTTTTTTTTTTGGTAAATTTGAGTTTGAAATGTTTTTTAATTCATGTATTTTTTAGTAGTTCAAAAAACCATTATACAACTTGAATTATTATTAAAGTAATAATAGCATGTTTTATAATAAAGAAATTAAATTTTATAACAAGACGTTTTACGATTTTAATCATGTTTATTTAGGTAGATAACTAAACTAGATAGTACACTTACGCCTAAATAATCGATAATATAAGAAATTTATAATGATAATTGACGTTACGATTCGTAAAAAATAGCCGATAACGCATGGTAAAAAAGAGATTTTGGTTTATACGCAGATTTCCAACCATTATTTTAAATTTGAATTAGGTATGTACATAATAGGTAGGTACTAAAAGTTCAATTATTGCTATAAAAAGTCCAAAACTGATAAGAAATTATTGTAATTTTTTTCACACATCTTTAATGCTAAAATACATACTTGGTGAAAATTATATGTCTTTATCTTTATTATTTACGGAGTTATAAAGAAATAACACTAATTGTTTACATTTCGATTGGCTTTTTTCTTAAAAATTTAAACAGATTTAATTTGATTAATTTTGGATTTAGATTACAAGTTGATACACCAAAATCATTTTAAAGCAATGGCACAAAAGTCTAGTTTTATGTGCTACAAAAGGAATTAAAAAATATGCAAAAAGTACAAAGTTATAGAGCATTCTAGGTTTCTGTATAGGTATATATTATGTACACAGTGTTTTTCTTTTCTTTTTTTTTTTTAATAACCTCATGTTAATGAAGTCAATCGAAAACCTATTTTACGTTTTGCGAATTCAGAACTTTTAAGGATACTTACGGTTGCTATTTTATTTAGTTTTTAATTTACTGTAACGCAAAATACATCACAAAATTTACCGACTACCAAAACCCATATTTTCATATATCATATGATGCAGCGTAACTCCGAAGAATTTAAAGCATTTAAAAAGTATAATACAGAATTTAAAAAATCGTGGGATAATTTATGTCAAAATTGGAGTCTTAGGGGATGAAAAATGTTATAAATACATTTATTTTACATTCAAATAAGATTTAAATAGAATATTATCGTATAAAATAAATATTATAATATAATTAAGTAATATATAATTCTAGGTTTTCTTTTTTACATATTGTTTATAAAATTTATTTTAATCAATCATTATTACCACTTTGTTAGGCATCATTATTGAATGTACAACATTACCCTTTATGTATTATTAAATAAATATAATAAATATATATAAATTATGTGATTTTTTTATTAATTTATTTAACCTTTGATACGTAAGAAATTGTTGAAATGTTCATTACTTCAAGTAGATACTTATCTAATAGGTAATACAATCATATCTAAAAGATATCTAAGAAATTTATCTAAAGCTTATTGAAAGGGTGGGTGAATATAAATATTTATAAAATAAAAGACTAATATGGCCTCAAAATAAATTTTATCCTCCTCATAAAATGATGAAATTAAACTCCAAAAAGGAGGTGATCACCACGTCACCCACTCCCCCTAAGATCCACCCCTGATCATAATATTGTAGTTATTGCAGTAGTTATGTTCGTTTTGTAATATTGGTTTATAAGATAATAAAGATAACATTTGCTTAAATTGGTTTTTCATGAAAAATATATGTTTTCATAACATTAATTGTCGTTATATTTCGATATGGCACACGATCTTTCAAATTGTTATGCTTTGGCGTCACACTGTGTGACGACGACATCTGAAAATTGGAAAGATTTTGTGACATACCAAAATTGGGGTTTTGGTGGTAGGTAAATATCGTGATGTATTTTCTTTTGCAGTTAATTTAAAAATAAATGAAATAGCTACTGTAAATAACCTTAAAAGTTTTGAACTCACAAAACGCAAAATAGGTTTTCGATTGCATTCACAATCATAAGACTCTACTCGAAGTTCGTATGTTATAAAAAGAAACACCCTGTGTGTATATAGACATAATATTGGCAATTTGAGAGGCCGTGCAGGAATGATAAGTATCTACAGATATCAATAAATGTTTATGCAATAAATGATCAAAAATATTTTTCTTAAAGACAAATATGGTTCTCAAACGAAGACAATTGACCGAAATTACAATGATTTGTCCACAGCAGAGTAACGTTAACATCCAAAATATATTTTACTACAAATACTTTTACCATACAAATATTGACGTAATAAAATAAAATTTCGATAAAGTAGTTATAACTATAGATATAGATCTACACTACCCTCCTAAAGAGAAGAACAGTAAATATTTAAAAATAAAATGGTTGAAAAAATGAGTTTTTAGTTTTTCGCCTTAACATTTATATAGGAGTATATATATATAAATTATTGTGGTCCTTAGCTATAGAGGTTAATTTTTTTTATTGTATATTTGATGCCAGGGATACGGAATTTTGTTTAAAAAAAAAAAATCATAAACGTATTAAAAAAATAATTATGGTAAAGTTTGAGTACTCAAATTTTTTAAGTCAAAAATAAGGATCATCTTAATATATATACATGTTTTTATAATATATACATTTCTGCATATTTTATTCTTATAAATCTATGTTATTTTTTTTTGATATTTTTGTTACACTCGATCATTTATTTTTACCTTGTTTTTTTATATTAATTATTTTATAGGTATATGTTCCTTGACACGATCGTATACAACTTTACTACCTACTGAGAAAGTATACTAAGTTTCCTAAAAAATATATTGATTATCTCCATTGGACATTTCATAGTAAATTTAATATAACGTGTTTTTCTTAGTATTAATATGACATTTACAATATTTTGGTTGGCACTATACATTAAAATCACTTTTAAAATTATTTCTAGTTGTTTTTACTGCTTTTCATGGTACAGTAAAAGAAGATACGTGATTGTTTAATATAATATTTGAATTTTAAAATAATCTCATTTTTCAAAATTAGTCTTTACCGCTTTAATCATATTTATTATATAATAAATAAATAAATAATACAATAAAATGTTATATACCTAATTGCCCATAATCATACTTACACAGCTTAAAAATTTAGTGTTTGGCAGCAGTTTGAAATTTAAAATAAAAACCATGTATTTTGGGTTACGGCAGTTTACTAAGCGTGCAATTGATTGCGATAAATTTAATTAACGTAAATACATATAAACTAATGGTATTAAAAATGGATTTTAATATTCATACTGCCAATTACTAAGTTTTAAAGCTGTAATTATTGATTTTCGGCAATAATATACAATTTATATGTAATAAAAATTTAAACAAAATATTATTGATTAAATTAAAAACAATTTATTGAAGTTTGTAAAACAAGAATTATTGCAGTACAACACTGCAAAAACTATCAAACGGCCACATTTTGAATGAATATAGTAAATTTTGTATATTATAATATTATTTCTTGTTTTTGTGTTAACGTTCGGCTATTTTTAAAGGGAGGAAATTTTCTAGAGCCCCTCTCCCCGGTCTCTACCATATTGGGACCAGAATATTTGTATCCCTTGAACCAAATACGATCTACATAATTTTATAATGATCGAGTTATCTTACCCATACGAAAGTGATAATTATTTGCTAGTGGAAATGTTTACCAGATGCTCAGGAGTGTACGACGTGGTATTTGGGTTATAGTGGCGACAGCACAAATGTCAATATATTTTTTGGACGTATGAGTGGTGACGAGACGCGCTGGCGATGCCGAAGATTCTTTCTACAGTATTATATAAGAGACGTAGTAGCAGGAATGGTTGACAGACGTGCAGACGCTGAAATCCGTCAGTGCTGCAGTGTTATAATATATTGAAGACGAAGTATGTTATATACATATACATTTATACCACAAAAACCGTACAAAAAATAATAATAAAATGTAAAATCCATATACGATACAATCTCTGACATACGCGATTTTCGGTCGAGGGTCGCAGAACAAAAAAAAGAAAATGTTATATTTTTTACACGTGTTTCAAAAAAAAAAATACTTCCCCCATTTCTCAACGACGAAATATGTAGATTTTACCCTCAAGCACGCATGGTAATCTTTTTTACTTAAACAATACCATATTATATGAATGCAACGTAAATTTTAATAGAAAAAAAAACTACTGCCCAAGCGTTAAAACTTGAAAATTAATCGGAACATTGATCAAATGATCTCTCTGTAACTGCTTATCATGTTCGTTATCAATCTCGCACCCCTGCGCCCTATTTTCTGGGTACATCTCACTCCATGTAAATAACCGATTTACAGATAAAGTGTTTTAAAAAATAAAATTAAAACAGGGTTTAGTTGACCTTTTATTCAAATATCAAATCTTAATATCCGAATGGAGAAATTCTTAAAAAATACATTTAAAAAGTTTTCACTATAAACACCTCAATAATACTCAAAATTTTAAATTTAATATTAATTTTACAAAAAATATATATATTATACATTTTTCAACAAAAATGTTTAAGTTAGTTATCTTATCCACACCTGAAATATGTTGACTAGAAAATTAACTAAAAACTATTTGCAAAGTTTATTTATGAACCCTATAAATAATAATTGTTATTAAAATATTATTTAAAACTTATTAATTGATAATTTTGATAATTTTAATAAAAGGTCCACTATAGAAGTAATGGACACATAGAGGGGGCTATAGGGACCATGCCCCCTCTAGACCTATTACTTTTTTTTTTGTAAAATAATAGTATTTAAACATAAAATGTTTTATTTTTCTAATTATAATTACCCCTTTCTCTTGAACAAGTGTCCGGAGCCGCTTCTGTATGACTATTCAGTATACCTTGACATAATATTATATTATATTATACAATGTACTTACCTTAGTAAGAGATAGAAGAGATAATATATAATAGCTTAACGTGACAATTTTCACCTTTTTTATATTCTGCTACAAGTTTATTTATTGTTTAAAATAATCAATATTTAAAAGATCTTACAAGTACGGTTTTGACATGTTATAGTGTTAACCGTATGATTAGAAAAACAAATGTGTTACCAAAACAAATTTAAAAACCAAAAACCAGTGACCCGTAAAATTATTTATTAAAGAAATAAACCGGAATTGTAACAAACTAAAAACCATTAATATATATTTTGGTTTACAAAAGTATAAAACCGGTGACCAAAACCAATGAAATTAAAATACTGCTCGTAAAACTGAAAACCAAAACCATTAAAATCGATATCAGTTCAAAGTCCTGTTATTGCTGTTGTTGAATATTTAAAATTAAGCTTAGAACATTCAATTTTTAAAGTTCCAAGTCAAATGAATAATATTATTCTTCCGATGTTTCAGAAATCCTTACTTTGGATGTTAAAGAATTATTATTAAACCGTGTTTCGAAAGAAAAATACGATTATAAATCAATGAATATTATAATTTAAAGAAGAAGAAACAAGCAAACGTTGCAAGTATCATATTAAGATTTATATCTGAATAACACTAGAAGTGACACTTAGAGGTGATAAAATATTGTTTACAAAATTCAGAGGTTCGACCATGAAGTTGGTAATGAGCGTTCCGAGGCTAGGTCTTGAAGTTATTAACATTTATTCCCCTATGAAACGACAACTAAATTCTTTTAGAGTACTATACATTTCATAGAAAAATGTTTTAAAAGTATGTAAGTTTTAAAACGTACGTCGTTCAAACATATTTGTCATCATTTTCTATTGTTTAAAACCCAGGTTTTATTGTGGTTCATTTTTCGTGATTGAAAATGATTATTGGTACTCGTGGTGATAAGACGATCAGCTGATTCCAAGGGAAACGAAAAATATATCCACTGAACACATCTAAAAAAAAAAAAAATCCGTACACGGACTCTTCTATTGTGTTCTATGGAAGTTCGGATCCGGGAAACATGTTGTTCCCGACATCATAGCACGTCTTGTTAACACATTATTTTTAAAATACATTTATTTATATTTATACGGAATCGTGTTATCGAAGTTACCTATCGCGTTATCCGGGCCCATCGCATTCACGTATGTGCACGCGTTTCCCAATCCATATGGCATATGTGTACAACATAAATCGCGTACAATCGACACGTGTAATAAACGTTTTTCGTGACGGCGGCATGGCCCGCGTGTGTACAATAATACACCGACCGCACCACACCCTCGAGGATTTTTGTTTTGTCGCTACGTTCGTTCCGTCTTGACGAAAACTCGCGCACAGTCCCGCGCGTCGTGCGTGCACCGTAGACATATTGTACGCCCAGTGCGCCACCGTGTACAATATAAAACGGGAGCGAAACGACCGGACCGTGACCGTACGACAATAGTAATTATTATAATTATCGTACGTTTACATATTATTGTTATCTAAATGTGCGTTTTAAACGATCGGTTCGAACGCACATCGAAACGGTATATCGATAGATCG
Source organism: Pemphigus obesinymphae (assembly GCA_025469235.1). Classification (NCBI taxonomy): domain Eukaryota; kingdom Metazoa; phylum Arthropoda; class Insecta; order Hemiptera; family Aphididae; genus Pemphigus; species Pemphigus obesinymphae. The sequence goes on from JAIPRL010013549.1 coordinate 9,216, forward strand.
CTGGCATTGACAATACGAGTACATACATAATATGTATATCTATCTACCCGACAACTGAATGGACATGAACGTGCTATTATAATACATTATCGAGTCATTTCATTGCTACACTAATGTAGGTAAAATGCCTGCACACTCTCTCTCTCTCTCTCTCACTCTCTGCGTACACAGTATACACTATTATAACATTATTATAACTATATGGTATCGATAAAAACCCAATACATTTCATGGGATTCCATCGATTCCGATTTAGTAAAAGGATGTATCGATTCCGCCAGTGACATTTCACCATTACGAATAGATCTAAATCGCGACTTATCGATTCCACCGCCTAACCTTTTTTTTAACCTGCAATTTTTTCATTTGCACACCACGCAATATTATAATAATATCTAAACACCAGTAAAACACGATTGCGTACATTGTAGATTTTGGGCAACACGATTGCGCGTACGAATTTGTATGCAACGTTGATATTTATTAATATTAAATTTATTTCGCAATTGTGCTTTAATAAAATGTATAATTTCATATAACAACATAATTCGCCCAAAATTTATATTCAATATGCAATATTACTTACTAGACGTAGTTTTTTACAGTAAATAGCGGAATATTTTCGATTTAAACTGTCCGAATGGGTGGACGTGCTCGGTTTATATAGGTGCAGTGGACAGAATTTTACTTAAAACGTATACTTTTTTCGAGTAACAAATTTTAAATAATACATGTTAAGTTCTGAAAATACGGCGAAATTGCGTTAAATTCCTGGGTAAATCATTTAATATCATTAAAATCAATCATAATATAATATGTTCTTACTAACTATATACCTACCACACGTAGAGGCTTGTTAGTGAAATATCTGGTGGTGCACAACTAAAAAATACTACGGATTAATAATAAATATATTAACAATATTATATTATGTTATTTTCACTAAAATGTCTATGGAATAGGTAGGTACTGCATGCATGTAATAACGAAGTAATGTCATTCATTTTATTAAAAACATACCTACATTCATATAAAACATAAATCAATTTATCTTATGCCTATATAACCTAGATACGTGATATCCTGATAACATCTGAAAATGGGTAGACAATAACTGCAACACACGACAAACGTGGTTACGACATACGACCACAGAATATAGTGAGATAATATAGTGCTACATAATTTACAAGGTGTATTTTTC
>JAIPRL010013550.1:0-10419 GCA_025469235.1 Pemphigus obesinymphae
CCGATCAGTAGAATACTGACCGGGGATAGGATGCACATAATTTTAGGTATCTACTCCATGTATCCAAGTTGGTTGCACATTCTCAAATTAAATAGTTTTATTCTTAATAAAAAAATACCGACCGAGCAAAAAAAAAAAAACAAATCACACACAGAACGGGAGAGTAGCGAGAGAGTCTACCTTCAAAAAAAACATTAACCTAACAAAATTATAATTTTTCTCGTGTACATGTGTTTTTGGTGAACAACTGTCGTCAACGACGTTACTTCACACTTATCAATCTGGTGATCTATTTCGTCAATTGATAATTCACTACAGTATAGTACACCGGAGCTGCGCTCAGAATCGTTTATTTCGAATGTAATGATTTATCATTGCGTTCAAATTCAATACATTCACCAAGAGTATCCCCTCCGATAAGCGAAGTGCTTCCACCCCTACTGACACACGACAAGAGAAGTGCACTCTTTTTATGCATAACCTGTATTGTATATAATCATTAAATATAATAAACTCGTGTCATGTGTTTAAATAAATCAAGTCAAGTCTCCATTAATTATTAATCCAAATCCATCTTAATATTATATTAAGAAGACATAATAATAATATAACACGGTGTCAGGTGATTAATTGAAGTCCGCGTTTTTCGTTTTTGTGTAATAGTGTAAGTTTACGATGCCACCAAAAGTAGCCAGTCAACACACATCAAACACAGTATCGGGATTAACTGGTAATATATCACCACTCTTACTAGAGGGTAATCTTTCTCTAAATTGGAAAGAGTGGGTTCAAGAATTTTCAATTTACCTTAGTGCTAGTGGATATGATGCACTTAGTGAATACAGAAAAGTCTCGACTTTTCTGCACTTTATTTGTAAACAGTCGCTAAAAATTTTCAACTCATTTAATGTGGATATTACTACAATCAAATTGGAAGAAATAATAACGCTTTTTGCTAATTATTGCATTCCCAGAAAGAATGTTACTGTAGAACGTCACAAATTCTTTACTCGTTTGCAGTCAGCAGACGAAAAAAATCAGTGAATATGTGGCTGATATATTTATATATATTACTTTTAATACCAGGAATCTGTTTTTGGATATGTCATATGATAATCTGAGACGAAAGTCCCCAATTGTGATAGAACTGGTAATAAAAATAACGTTGGATTTCTACTTTGTTATAATATTAAGTCTCAATATCCGTTAACAGTTCTTTTAAAATGACCACTTCTTCAACTGTCAATGCTGATAATATACACTTATTGTTTTTAATTTTTCTTTTTTATACAACTAAAGCAAACCGGATTTGTGTACATTAAACGGAAAGTCTTATCTGCTCAGCTTATGACAAACTTTGTCAACATTAAGAATTTCAAAGAAAGTAATCCTCATTGTCAGTTTAAAAACTCAGGTACAATGTACATCTTGTTGGTAAACAATTTTTAACCTATACTTCGCTGACATGAAGAGTGCAACTCAGCGGTGGACGAAAACTCTCCTATAATGCGCACGTTTGTATTATACAGCGTGACCTCAAATATCGACATTCACAATACATTGTATGACAATAGTAATTAAAATATATTGGCATTCCGTATATTGATGCTGTCTTATTCGACTACAGTGAAGTAGTAAGGTATAATGGTGGTCTAAATGTGTGTCAAATATAACACTCGTATAAAATTGATGTCACGGAACACATTCAATTGTAGATATTTAGTTTAGCCAGAATTTTCTAAATGTTTATGTTTAAAGTTATACGAGTCAAAAATAAGTTGAGGTACCTACCAATAAACAATTTTTAATATTCATTGAAATATGATATGAAAGCATACTGTGATTATTAACATTCTATGGCCATTGATCTAAACGGCATCATTGACATACCTAGGTATTTTGCAGGTGAGTCTAGTAGTTAGGTGTAAACTAGGTGTGGAATTTTTTTGTGGTGAGAATACTTTCCGATTTTTGATCATAAAGTGCACGATAGTTCATAAATTAAGCATGTAAGTTTAATCACATTGACTCCACTATGTTTATATATTGTGATAACATATTTAAAATTACTAAAATAGCTATAATAAAATGTATTATTTTAAACTTATATAAAGCCAAATAAAAAAAAATGTTAGGTCAAAAATGGAGCCAAATTTTGTGTAAGACAGATCGTAGAGAAGTACAGAGAAAGGAAAGGAAATTATCTATGATATTTATTGATCTAAAGAAGGCTTATGAAAGTGCTCCTAGGGAGATCATAAAGTCTCTTAATGTCACTTAACAATGAGAAGTTAGACAAACTTCTCATTGTCATAAACAATGACAATAATTATCATTGGATAATTAAATAAGTGGTAATCTAAATACGTAAATGGAAACATGTTTTGATCTTGCTGACTTACTGGAATTTGAAAGAATTTTGAGTCTTATAAACTACGTAATAGATTTATAGTCCTAGGTAATGGATATTGACCTGGTTATAATATATTATTTAATTCATTATACGATACTACCAGCTTGTATGTATTTTTATCATTTTTCGAACAAGGAAAGCTAATGAAACATAAATTTTTTTTGTGTTTCACTATATCGGCTTCTAATAGTTTGTCTCTTTGGATTTTTAATTCTTATTTTTTTGTAGAAGAAATCCTATGTTGTAGATTCAACTTCGGTTGGAATTTCGTTAGATTTTTATATGACATGGTTCTATTTTGGCTGGATTATTTTTTATCGTATCGGTGGGAAATATACCTATGTACGAATAAATTGTTTTACTAAATGTATAGTTCCGTCATGTTGTTTGGGTGTTAGATGTTCATGTATAAAAAAAAAGTGCACTTCGCTTGTCGGGTGTCAGTACAGTGGAAGCATTTCGCTATCGCATAGAATAATCTTAGTCAATTTATTGCATTTGAATGCAATGAAAAATCATCGCACTCGAAGACAACAATTTTGAGCGCAGCTTCGGTGAACTATATATAACTATTAGCACATTTTCCACATAGTTACTTCGTTTGGCCACGAGACATTGAGTCACAACAAAAAATGTAAGACACGTAGTGAGACCCATAATTGGGTCTCACAATATTCATTTTTTAAAGGCGATTCCCAATACTGGGTATCATTTATCAGCATTTTTTTCATCATACTACAGTGTTGCCACTATGTTTTGTTATTTGTAGCAATGAAATAAGTTACTTACTATTTTTTATGGATATTTTTTATTAACGTTTATTAATTATTTAATGTATATTTTCAATAACTACCTACTTAATTATTACTTTCTCATTTACATCGTTAATATTAAGTTCAATAATGAGTGTCATTCAGGGTCATTTTTATTATTAAGAGTCAGGTCAAATATGGGTCTCACGATAAGAGCCAAAGCAATGATATTTTGATGCTTGATATCAGGTGGATACATTTCGTGGTCTCATTCCTAATCAATTAAAAAATATTATTTACCCAATTTATAATTCACATTAATAGTAAATACCTATGTATAAAATTTCAAATTGTCAAAATATATATATAATATAAATATAATTACCCGTGGATTAAAATTACTTAATAATTATAACACATTAAACTGATTGTCCTATTAGATGTTTGACTAAAATAATAGTCATTATAAAACATTAAGGAATTATATAAATGTTTTAAAATATATATATATATATATATTTACCTATATATGTAAACATTCATTATTTTTAATGGTATACATTATTTAAAGGTAACTACAATTTTATAGGCACAAAGTTACTATGAGAAATGCGCTAAATGCACGTGGACTTAAAAAAAATCGTAGCTACAGATTTTCAAAATGTTTTGAATTTAATTAGAATAACGTATATCTAACGTTGAATAAAATGTTCACGTTTTAAGACCCAAAATTAACCCTATTAGGACTTAGAAACCTCAAAATTAAAAATGTCTATAATAACCTAAAATTGTAAAAAAAATTAAATATTTGATGTAAATTTTATTATTTTAATGTCATAATTTTCGAAATTACGAAGAAATGGAAATTTCAATTTGCAAAAATCGTATTTTAGCCGATTTTTCATCATTTTTTGGTAATTTATTCTTACGCATTAAAAAACTATTTAGAAAATCGAAAAATGACCTCTATGAAGAACCAACTAGATAAAATTTACTACCGGAAACCAGGGAAGTTTGTAAAGATCGAAGCACTTCTGGTAGAAAATGTGTTAACCGAGAAAAAAATAAAAATAAAAATATAAACATCATTCTAAAACCATTAGATCCTTCTCTACGCTCAGAATCTAAAATTGGGGTAGCTTCTTATTAAAATATTTGTCTTTTTTCTGGTACTACTATGTTTATGGTATGTATAATATTTATAAGTTGAATTTTGTATATCAATATTTAATTTATCTATGTTTAGTTCTATTTTGTACTATGTGCTCAATAGATATGACATTTTCTTTGCGTATCATTTTTGTAGGAATTTTTTGAACTTTCATATTTTTTACAAGTGTTTCTGGACACCAATGCGTTTGGTTATTCAGATAAGTTACAAGTAGTCTAAATTTGGATCCGAATTTAGATTTATCGGAAAATATATAAGTATAAAAAACATAATGATTTGCTATGCTGGCTAATTGATCGTCATGCCAACAATAATTGGGTTGTTTTTTAATTTTAAGTTGGAAAATATTTTAATTTATTGTTGATTGTCGATTAAATCGTTATTTTTTTATTGTTGTATTTTTACGTTAGAAATTATAAAAAATTTTATTTTTCTGTTTTTTTTTTTTTGAGACTTACCTATTAATATGTTTATTTTACTTTTGTCGAAAATTTCGTAAATCATGTTTTGTATTATTCCCTGTTGCAATTGGTTATTTGTCAATCCATATTTTAAAGCCCAATTTTTTAAATTATAAAAATTATTGAATATGTCTGGATAAAAAATTGATGCATCGTGTTTGTCTTTTTTTATTAAATAATATATATTTTCTTAGCTCGGTGTCGACTGTAGTTATTTCACCAGATATTAATACAGTTATCTCAGTATAAAATACATATTTCAATATTTTTGTTTTTTTTATTCAATAAGTCAGTGTTATGTAGTAGGTAAATCTACTGAAATATATTAGACCAAAGAGTATTTGGGTATTTATAGTGGTGTTTAAAATATCAAAATCGGTTTTTATTATATTTGATGATTCCATTGCTAGATTTTTGATAGTGTCGATCATTTTTATTATTTGAGGAAACCTATTATTTCTTTATTTCGGTTATGATGTGTTTATTGAGAGTAATGTTTTTATTGTCTATTTTGCTTTATTGGCCGATAGAAATTAATTTCTTAGAATGATAGTGCTATATAGATTTTGGTATATATAGATATACTATCAGGGATCCTTCGTTGTAAGAGTTTTATTTTGTGCGTTTTCTTTGCTTTTTCCATAGTAAGATAGTGCTAGTGTAGGGAGCAAGTTAGAAAGTTTTATTTATCCTCTGGATGTTATAATGCCTTCATAAACTGGTCTTAGTCACGACCACCGTGCTGCTCACATGGCATTATTGCCATCGTAGATCGGTCTTCGCCCCAACATTGCTCCCGCATGGTTCCGGGTTGTCCGGGTTGTATTAACGTCCGTACTCTGATTCCGTACCTATTTCCGTACACTTAGGTGCATGTTGTGTTCTACGTTTTTTCAGTGACAATAATAATTTTTCGTGCCCGGGTAAACCGATCATCCTAAGGCGTGATGTTTTTGGACTTGAAAATAACGGTTATTGTGAGTATTGTTCTCTTCCATTACATGATATACTTTTTAAATATGTAACATTTAATTCTTCTAAATAGTTAATGAAAAAAAAGTCTGGTAAGTTAGTGCTGGAAGTACTTCGCTCTTTGAGTGTCTGTAGGAGTGAATAAAAATTGCTTTTCGGATTGTATACTCTTAGTGAATGAATTTCAGTTGATACAAATGATAATATATTATATTCAATAAAACAATTTTGAGCAGAGCTTTAGTGTTATAATAAATGTATTATGTATAACGAATACTGTTAAATGTATAATAATCATATTTTATTTAGTGTTCAGTGTATGAAACTTGATATTGAGAACTAAAAAACATTGTTTAGATAAACCTTTAATTTATGTACATTATAATAATTTATACAAAAAAAAAGAAAAATAGCTCACTATTGTAAATTGAATGTACATATAATGGTTGATGGTTAAGTGAATGTATTATGTAACATTTTTCTAATCTAATACTGATAATCTAATGTATACATTATAAGGGTTAATATAATCCATAAATTTAATTATAACACAACAAATTAATGATTAACAGATGATTTATTTAACGATGGTATCAATATCCAATCGTATAATTGTAAGTTACTCTACATGTAATTCACATAATGCTGTTAGCATGACTTTAATTTAGTTATTACTGTGTTTGATACAATAATAATGAAAATATAAATAAAATATGTGTCGTAAATTCAGTTTAGTCTCATTATGGCATTTAAAACAGTGATCTGGCCTGCAGTGGTGTACGAATCACAATAATGGATGGTAAATGAAAATATAAAACAGATGATGGGTATAGTCGAGAGATTATTATGTTAAAGAGGATGAATAGAGTCAACAAAGAAGATAAAATAAAAATTAGTATATAAGAGGTAGTATAATAATTACTTTAATAAAAGTCTAGATAGAGGGGACTGGGAATGCTTTAACGAGTGAAGAGACAAAGGAAGTAAGATTAAGTAAAGAAATGTATATCAATGGTGTTAAATTAAATATTATAAGAAGAAGAGAGAAAATTAAGTAAGTAGATTTAATGGTAATGATATGTGGTGGGTCGGTGTAAAATACAGGTATTTGGGAGATCCGGTTAAGTAAAAGTGGAGGACAAAGGTAGCATAGCCCAAATAGCCGGAGAAAAGAAAAATAAATTATAATATTCAAAATAGTACTTTATCAAATTATTTTTAATTAATTAGGAGATATATTAAATGCTATACTACTGCACATAACATAAACTGTATATACATCATAATACATACAAAATTACGCGAGTAATTTATTATTTTACATATTATTAGAATACAAATATAATTCGGAAAAGGGTGGTTTGTAGAATTATTCTCAAATTTTCAATATATTACGATTTTAGTGCAGTTTATGTAAGTACAAGACTAAATATAACTTCAAAAGTAAATTTAATGATACGAATTTGATTTCCCCACATTATATACAGTAAATAAATTCAAAATCTCAATTTTGTTAAAAGAGAATAATTTTAACTTTTTGGAAAGGTTTCTTCTTGTTATTTGTAATAGTTTTAAAAATAATTGTAAATGTCTAAATCTGATTATATTATAATAGCGTAAGTGTTAAAAATATATGACATTATCTATTATATAACTGTACATATTTTACAGTATTTCTACTACGCAGAAAATTGATAATAATAATATATCATCATAAAACGTATTATATTATTAAAATATATATTGTTTAATAATATTATATAACGTATAATTTTAGGGAAAAAAAACAAAGAAGAATTAAATACAAGGCGTACGTATTTTCTTCTAAATATTTTATTATAATTAATATATAATAAACATAATTGAAATATCGTATATACACATATTTATTGGAACATATTTGTAAGATATTCAATAATAGATATCTAATATCCTTGGCTTCAATCTTATTTAAACGACCGTCTCTATTTTGTATCTGCTTCTTCTTTCACCTCTAACACTTTCTACACATTCTCTGGTGTACCTCAAGGTGTAGTTCTTTCCCCCCTATTGTTCGCTCTATTTATAAACACTGCTCTTTGTATTCTCCACCATTCCAAACTGCTCATATTTGCAGACGGTATAAAATTATTCCTCGAAATTAAATCTCCCTTCGATTGTCAGTTACTTACTCAGTAAGTTGACCTCCAATTTCTTATTGAATGGAGCAACTCTCTTGGCCTCACATTGAATACTTTCAAATGCTCTAGCATATCTTTCTTCCATCATAGCTCTCCAATTATTTTCTCTACTCCATCTGCAATATGCCTTTAAACCGAGCAGTTGATTCAATACGTGATTTAAGGTTCATATTCACCCATAACTTCTCTTCCAATAAACACATCGAGTCCATTTTCTATAAATCTCTTAAACTTCTTGGTTTTATCTTTTGCATTACCCAAGAGTTTCATCTATCATTCTCTTTTATGTCTCTTTATTCCTCCCTTGTTCGTTCCACATTAAAATATGGTTCAGTTCTTTAAGACTCTCAAACTTCTTGCGCTAGTGCAACTGTCGAAAGGATCCAAAGGAAATTCCTTCGCCTTGCTGCTTACCACCTTCACATGACTCAACCTCCATATGATTATTCCCCTGTCCTTCAAGCTCTTCACCTCTCTAGTCTTGCTGACTGCAGATATATTTCTAACCTTTCATTCCTTTCAAACTTTCTCTCTAACAAATTAGATTCCTATGAACTATATCCCTTTTAAACTTCAAAATTCCAATTCGTACTACCCGTTCAACAATTACCTTTTCCTTCTCTATTTCTTGATTCTTTACCCATTATACGCTTTATACGTGCATCTAATAAGCTAATAATAACCCCTCTTTCACCATTAAGCCTTGATTCTTTTTACTTAAACTTTCATTAATTATAAATAATTCTGTTTTTCATTATTTGTAAGTAATTTAAATTTTGTTTATCATCTTTTTCATCAATTGTTCTCTTTTGTTTGTTTTCTTTTATATCTATTTTATTTATTTATTTATTTATTTAACGGACAATTATGAGTCCAATATACAATATGATTCTACGATAACAATGATAACACAAAACAACAAATAACAAATTAATTAGTAAGTACGTACAAGAGAAAAAATAATAACAACCAACAAAATATGAATTTACAAACTATATACACAATACAAATATTGCGTTATTTAAATAAATCTATATTATTCATTTAATTTTCAATAGACAATAAAATATTTACAGGTGAACATAACATATAGTTTTGAGAAAATTTTGGAACATAAACAAATTTTTTTCCGGATATTATGATTATTTATTTTAAACGTAAAAGTAGGATAGAGTCCATCGATATTATTATAGAGTAATTTGTATAAAAATGTAAAATATGATTGATTTCTTCTATCTTTTAAATATTTTAGGATGTTATCATAACCAGAATGAGGTGGTCTATAAAAATTACTTTTAAAACAAATAAACCGAAGTACTTTATTTTAAATTTCTTCAATTTGATCGCAATGGCCCATATTGTATGTTTCCCATATAATTAAAGCATATTCTAGTTGAGAACAAATAATGGATGTGTAAAAACATTTTAGTGTGAATGGATCATTAAAATTAAAGCAGTTGCGTTTAATCATGCCAAAATAAGGAAAGTGCTTTTTTCTTAATTTTTAATATATGAATATTAAATAAAAGTTTAGTGTCAAAGTTTACTCCCAGATCCTTGACTTGAGAGGATCGAAAGATGTAATGGTTGGATAAGCTACAATTAAAATAAATATTTTTCTATATTTTTATATACGTTTTCTAGAAAAAGAAATACATTGACATATATTTATATTACGAGACATTCCATTTAAAATACACCAATTTTTAAAACTATTTATATATTTTTGTAAAAGCTCGATATCTTCTATATTTTTAACACATTTGAAATTTTAACGTCTTTAGTTAATAATAGAATATTAGAAAGATTGATAGAGAAAACGATATCGTTAATACATAAATTGAATAATAGTGGTTAAAAGTGATCTCCTTGAGGACTCCTGAAATTACTGAAATAGAATTTGAAATGGAATTTTTATATTTAACAAATTGGATTCTTTGAGTTAAAAAGGAATTAGGCCATGATAATAGAGGATCAGCAAAGCTAATTTTCTCAAGTTTTTGTATTAGAAGTTGATGGTCAATTCTATCAAAAACTTTTTCAAAATCTGTATATATTACATCAGTCTATTGGTTATTAGAGAAGGAATTTAAAATATATTGTTTAAAAAAGATTAAATTAGTTATTGTAGATTTTTTGGTACGAATACCATGTTGTTAAGGAAAAATAATATTTTTAAGAATTGGTGTGTTTCGAATTTAATATTTTAGAGAATATTTTAGAAAGGATAGAAATTAAGGATATAAGACGGTAATTAGAAATTAATGAGCTATCTCCCTTTTTAAAAATAGGGTTAATAAATGTAGATTTCCATATAGATGGAAAAGAGCTGTAACGTAGTCGGGGTTGACCCTCGTTAAATATAATTACTCATAGAAGGTGGTTGACCTCTTAAGTAAGTTTTACCGTAGCTCGGGAGCAATAGGATTTCAGATAGTCCAAATAATAAGATATTGATTCCAGTTATTAT
>JAIPRL010013551.1:0-10419 GCA_025469235.1 Pemphigus obesinymphae
CTTTTTAACTACATGGAGGCTGGTATTTATATCCATCCAGTATAGAAAATATATTTAAGTAGTAGGTACTGCTTATTTTACACTACATTAGTGTGAATCAAACAATAATGTAGGTATCTTGGCAGTTGGAAGTTATGTTCTGATTTCTTATTTACGCGTGGGTTTTAAAATGACGTGTTGTATTTTTACTTTTACATGTACCTGTATACACTTTTTCAGGCAGAAATCCCGAGTAGTTTTTTTGAGCGTTACTTTTTTTTTTAAAGTTAACTTTTAACTTTAAAAGTTAATAAAAAATATACGAGTAACTTTTAACTTAACTTAGCTTATATTATTTTAAATTAACTTAACTTAACGAGTTAAAAAATATCGTTAACTTGCCTAGCCTTGAATATTGTATTCCTTTGCGCCCTATTCTCCCTTTAAATCGTTTCACCCCAAATACCAAAAATAGTATCACCGCACTACTTGTCATCACATGTTAATAAGAAAATGTAGGCATACATAAGTTATTGATTAATAAGAATGAAAAACTAGAAACCGATGAATACGTTCAATTTTGTGAAAAAACGGGAATATTAACGTATTCTTTTAAATAAATGTGAACGTGAAGGTGGACGAATTAAATTTTAAAGTGAACGTTCGGAGTTCTGCAAATGAACACAAATAAACAAAAAACAATTTCCATGTGTAAAAATATGGGATGGAATTATATTCCAAAAACGATTATGTTCGAAGAGTGGTCAGGTAAAATTAATGTCTATACATAGTCCAAATATTAGAAATAAATATGGTTATATTTATATTGTTATAATAGTACGTTATAATACAGTCACATAAATGTAGTAGGTATATCATTAATTATTTGGTTCAAAATTAAATTCTCGAAGAATATATAATTCTCTACATTAACTAACCAAACAACATCCAATTGCAAATATATTTTTAATAACATTTTCCTAAAACCTATTCAAAACATTAATTAGTCATTTATTTATTACATTCTACACGTAAGAAAACTATCAATAAATTAGAAAAAGTAATTATTTAAAGTTTAAAGCGCTAACTAAATTCAATTTTTCTATTGAAAAGAACTATTTATGTAGCAAATTATCCTTTCTGCATTTACTCCACAAAAAATATACAAAAACATAAATATAATAAGCACTTTGTTATATATCCAGAAGACTCCTCGTATATCTATGTGATATCTTATAATTTTCTAAAGTTAGTAAAATAAAATTCTAACCTGTGTGGGTTTTTTTAATGTACTATGATTAAATTGACAAATTAATCAAAAATGAATAAAAAAAAATATTATTTTAATTGTTATTTATACCAGGGACAATGGACAATAACTATATTGATTATTTGTTTACCAAGTTTACCAATTTTATGGCTAATTTACGTTAAATGCACGCGAACATTTTTGTACTTAAATATTAAACATCTCTGTTTTTTATATTCTGAGAAAAACAATGAGTCCAGTATAGTGCTACTTTCGTCGTTGATATCATTATTTAAAAAAAATTAAAAAAGGTTATCCAGTTGATAGGGCCTATTTTAAAAAGTGGTAATTTTCTTGGTAATTCTGAATTATCTGCGTATGTGCATACTATACAAACAATAATAATATATGAATGGTATATACAGAGTCATTATATTACGTTACCTACCATACAATTTTTCGTAAACACAGTTTTCACAACAGTGGGGGCTAGAAAACCCTAAAAATGTATTTATTTCTATGCTATAGTATTGTTTAAACGCAATGAAAACTAAATAATAAATTATTTTTAAAATTGAAATAAATACCGTAAAATCGTTTATGATTAGTTTTGAAAAATAACCGTCAAAATTCTTTCAAATGAAAGTTTAGAAGAACCCAGAATGGATGCTGAGCTTTCGATCACCATGTACCAAACAATCTGTTTTTATGTAGGTATCTATATGTTATAACCTATAGGGAACGGATTTATATGCATAAAAAACCCTTAAAACATGCATTTAAAAATACCATAATATATTATAAAATATACATTTAAAATTCAGAAATATGCTTTAAATATAAAAAAAAGTTGAAAATATGCACATTAAAATTGGTATTATTTTAATAAGAATGATATAAATCATGCACATTTCGTATCAGATTTCAAATAGCTTATTCTAATAAATATATGGATTTACGTAAAAATTCGTTCCCTAGTTATAATTGTAACTTCATTTTTCAAATTTTTAGTTGGATAAATTTCACACAAATGTCAAATATACTTGGTTTACCACTCTCTACAAATGTATTGTTACTACGACCAGAATAAATACAAAATACGAACAAATTGAGATTAAATTTATAATTATTATGTCGAATGTTTCCAGTGTCAATAAATGGTTCATTTATGTGGTATTTATAATTTACAATTCAAGTGCAAAGTAAATACTGTTCAACCATTTTACACAATTCAGGGAAAATACATTTTAAATCACTTAAAACGACAATTTATGAGAACACATCAACAAATGATGTTGTGGTCACCGTATATCAAACAACCGAACAATTTGAATTTATAGACCGTTGATAATTGTCCGTAAACGATTGAGGCTCCTACGATGAAAATCATATCTACTAAAAACGCGTAAGATGTAAACCGTCTTGAAAAAAATGAAAAACACTTGGCACGACTTGACGCTATATCCTATATGTGTAATATTAATAGTAAATGCATTGTCTCTAATTAACGATATAAAGATCCAGTTGTCAGTACACGGTGATTTCAAGATGAAGAATGAAAGTAATGAACGATTTGAGAGTCCGATATAGAAAAATAAAACATTTAAACAATAAATTCAGTTATAATATGCATGCATGGAATAATATTAATAATTATAGCTAAATAAAATATAATTGATTTTTTTCCCAAAAAATATACTATATACACTTGTTGAAGTATATGACATGTTTTGAGTGTATCACCTTGTAAGAGCAACTCGTGTACGTATAATTAATAGTTTTATAAGAGCAGTCTTCTCACAGTCTCACACCAAAAGTGTTTCGGGTGAATGAAGGTCGGGAAAAGTCGTTAATCCAAGAACTAGTCGGTCGGATTTACATTTATCGGTGTTTTTTAAATTATATTTTTACAAAAGTGATAAAAATATTCGCAGAATATAAATTACCCATTAAAATAAAAAATTAAAAAATCGAGAGTTAATTACAATATAAAATTCTACTTATTTATTTATTTCTTGAAAAATAGGGGAACACATTTGTGTGGGATCCTGTATATTATCATAATTTTTATTTAATTATAGATCAATGTGCACTTCCGATTATACTATAATAAACCTAACATAACGATAGGAAATACAAATTTTTTAAAAACCATTATTACACTATTATACTTTTATAAAAACATTATAATACGTAAATAAAATATTATTTGAGATCTTGAAAAAAAAAAAAAATATATTTTGACATTTAAAAAAAAAATGTTCAAACCCTATGATCTATATGTGTTTTTAACATCTATGCGAATGAATATCAGAAACTAAAATGTGACTTTCCATAGAGTAACTTCCGTGTGACATTCAATATTCTTCTTCTCCTTTACCTACTCTCCCAATAATTTGTAGTCGCCCACCCTAGTTTTCCACTTGAACTTGATCTCTCGCAATTTTAGTCATTATTTCCTCTATTTCCTTCAACATACATTTTCTTTAGTAATTTTACAGCCTTAGTTTTTAAAAAGATGAATATTGTTATAGATTCTGAGCGTAGCAATGAATGTTTTGGTTTTGATATGTTTTTTATATTTATTTTTATTTTTTAGGTTTATCGAGCAGGAGTATAGTAAAAGTTTTCTGGTGTACAAGTACACTTTTGATTGGAAATTCGTTTAAGTTAGTAGGTACTTTATATGGAGGTCTTTTATTTACTTTTTATGTAATTTTTCAAAATCGTAAAGAAAAACTTCTTTTATAAATAACATATCACTAAAAGTTGTAATACATTTGAAAATAACAAGTAAACTTGTCATGATAACCAACTCTAGCAGCGAATTATAATATCTATATTCTATGACTACCAAAAAAAGTCCATAGCTATTATGAATTAGAAAATTAAAATACCAGAAACTTGAAAATTACACCAAATATTTACTATTGCATAATGTAGTGTATATAAGTGCTTCCACTTCCTAATGATCGGTTTTTTTTTTTTTTTTAATTTTTGTTATCCGATGTCCATTGGTTTTTCTCTATCAGATGGATAACTCTGGTAAACTCAATGGTTATATACCGTTTATTTAATTGAAATCCAAATAAATACAGAGTGAATCAAAAAGAGATTATTTTTTGAATTTCGAAAAACAACTTGTCAAAAAATACATGAACATTTTGTTCAGCACACTTTACAATATAAAAATGAAAAACAACATTACCCCCACCCACTCTTTACCCTTTATACTGCTGTTAATAGTTCTATTACACAGCTGTAGAAATAAATTAATAAAAAATAAGAGCCAAATCCACAGATAAAATGTTTATAGATTTCTTTAGATATTGGTCGGCATTTATTGTTTTTTTTCGTTATACATTAGTTTCAACTGCGTCCAAAGTAGGCACAATCATCTATATTGTCTGCCAAGTGCTATCAATTAAATGGACACCACATGCTCATTATATTAAAGGGGTTCTGAATTAACAATCGGTATTACATTTTAAAAAATACGAAGTTCCAACAATTTAAAAATATTGAAATGCGTTTTTAAAGTAATTTAAAAATAAGCCTGGCTATTAACTGCAATTTGTTATTGTTGTATAATCATGTTATTTGTTTAAATTAAAACGATTATAAAAATATATTAAAACGAGGTCATAAAATGATTTTGGAGTTATGATACAGATTATTAAAACGATAACGACCAAATTTAAAAGCAGACTCTCATTCTGTTATTAAATTTATTGATTCAAAATAAATAAATTGTAATTTTTAAAAAGTTAAATAACTTGTTTTTTAATATTAGTAAATTAAAATAACAATGCCCCAAAACTGTGTACTTCGTTGCAATATGTATTTTTTTTATTCTACAATCATTTTCAAAATCTGTATTAACAGATTTCCGTAATATTATTTATAATAATATGATCGTTTTACTGAAAATTTGAATTTAGCTTCCTATAGCCATAATAATAATGTACGCATTTCAGTTTATCAGTTATACTGTTCGCTGTAGTCAACACGAATCGTTTTCGAGTAAAAGCCCATTTCACAGAAAAACCATTTAAAATCCCACTCACACGTACGCGTGTGCGCGCGCACGTAAATGCACAATAAGTTATGACTTTAAAGCCCCACGAAAAGGCAAACAGTGGGTTTTACTAGAAAATAATACTTATGCGTACTTATACGTTCTATGTATAAGTACAATATTCCTTATACGTATTCGTTACATGAACCAAGTTTTCGAATGGCTTAACTTAAAATACACATCAGACCCTCACCAAAAAAAAAAAAAAAATTTTTTTAAAAAATTCTACTTTTACATAATAATGTTTTATACATTTTTTTATTTCACAATTTGTCGATTTTTTTCTTATCATAAAACAATATCGTAGGTTAAAGCTAACATTTTGTAAATAAGTGGTTAATAAAAAATAACAATGAAATAAGTGAAATAATAATAGTATTAACATTTAACAAATAAATGACCAAGAGTTATTTATTCTTCAAAAAACGTTTAACACGACTCTTTAATTTTTTCGCCTGTAAAATAGAAGTACAACATCTAACTTAACGTAGTTATTATCTGTTTTTTACTAATATCACCTATACCAGTGTAAAAAAGTGTAACTTTAAACAAATTCGGAAAACCCACCATGCGAGCGTACTAAACTCCTGGTTTCTAAACGTATTTTAAACAATACAAATATGGTTCCATAAGCGATTTGTTTAACCAAAGTACTATACTTGTATATAAAAATCAGGTGTGGAAACCGGTTTTTGATAAAACCAGTTAAAAACCGAGTTTTTAAATTTTTCGTAAACCAACACCAAGGGTAAAAAAAAAAAACTGAACAACGGTTACCTAACCGATGATCAAAACAGAATATTTCTTTAACGATTGCCGAAAAGCACTTTTTAATGGTAGGTAAACAGGTCTTAATATTTAAAAATTTTATTTTGACGTATTGAGCCCTATATTAATGAATTTTTAAAGTTCAAAAATACGAATACTTGCGATAAGTACTTTAGTTTTTCTAAGCCATTGACAATACCATATATTTTAATAATCATATTTATATTTTGTATTATTTTGATGAAAATACGATTTCGTTTTGATAATTTGATTGGATAACTTTTTGATTAAGTAATAGTTACAACCACAGTCATAAACTACGACAGAGATATATTATTAATTCTATACTATGCGAATTAAATTTTATCATAGAATATGTAATCTGTAATGATTATTTAAATTATAATAATACTTACAATTTAATAATTATAATAATCTCTTCTGCGATTTATATATATAAATTTAAATATCATTTATAATTTGCATAGGCAAAATATAAAACTACTAGTTATTAAATAACAATGTGCAATAAATATCGCTGTATCCTTCTACCTAATGAAAAATTTAGGAAAAATCATGATACTTAAAATGAGAATAGTTAAATTTAATAAATGGAGTATTTTAACGGTCGTCTTTATTTTAAGTTCAGATACTTGTATTATTTGTCTAATCGTATTTCAATGAAAATGTAATGTACAATATTTGTTATATTTTGAATTTATCACATCGTATAGGTACATATTATATGCTGCTGCATAGAAAAAATAATAAATTCTAAATTTTAAAAATAATATAGTACATAATATATTAGATAAATTTATATTATACATAATAGACGCAATGTTGGGATTTATCTAGATAATTATTTACTTATCTTTTATCTTATCTAAATAGATAACGGTAAATTATCTAAATAACTGTCTTAGATAAAAATTTCTCCTATCAAACTAAAATTATCTATATACATTTTTAAGTACTTACTTAATACACAAAGGCAATAGTTTTTTAGGGAATATAATTATACTCTTTTTCTCAAAATGTATGCATTTATATGGTAGAAAAAATTTCTGTATGTAATGTGTAGTGTGTACTTACTTGCGTCTTTAATTTTCATTATATTTTTGTTTGTCACCGATAACGTATTACTACAACGACCGTTGTAGGTGGTGCGAAAGAGTTTTACATGTCAATTGTATAAAATATTCGTACATAGAATCATTTCGGGAATGGAAACATGAAAATTAAAATTTGTATATATCAACAAATTGACTGTTGCGACGTGCAACGAAAACAACGTGTGATAAGAAAAATAGCTTTGAATAATACGTAATACGACATATAAAGTATTAAGTTCTATTTCATTTTTGATTTTGTATTATTTTTAATTTTAATATAAATAAATTGTTATTGTTATGTAATATATTATGAACTTTTTGGGTTATTGATTTTCATAAAACAACTTAGAAATGTTAAAAAACAATTTTGAAACTTAAAATAATTTATAATAACAAATAATATCTTTATCGAGATATATCATATATAGAATAAATGATATTTCAATGCTGTTCATAAAAATTTGTTTAAATTTATCCCCATACTTTCAGTTTCATAAATCAGATTGCGTACCAACATTGGTATACCTAGTAATTTAGTCACAAAAAATGTTTTACACTAATAATAAACTCTCAAGTACTGAGAGTCAATAACTTATTTTAAGAGTTTAAAATTTTTTAAATGTTAATAAATTGATTTTATCCAAAATCCCATTTAAGAGCGGTTAACAGTGAACCCTATTTTTCAAAACCGGATTTTAAAACTAAAAATAAAACCTATTCGTTTTTGTGTAGTTTTTAAAACCAATTGTGGAAACCACATATTATTAAAACCGCTTATCAAATACAAAAACTATATAAATATATTCGGTTTCCATTCCTGATAGAAATCTACATCAAAACATCGAATCCAAAATGTATATGACCGAAAAATTAAAATAAATTGGAAAATTATAATGTCATAGGTTTTAAATATACAATAATTATTTGATGTGGTTAAAAATGATGTAGTTATAATATCAAAACGTATTTCCCACTTTCTAAGAGTTATTAAAAAATGATACACTTGTACATTTTTTTGATAAAAGAAGTACAGTAGTATAATCAGATGAAACATCTTGATGGTAGGAAATTTCTTGTAGTTGAAATTTAAAAAAAATAAATTTTCAATTTCCTCTGTAATTTTTTAAAGCATTGATATATTGGTTATATATATATATTGATATTATAATATATAATCGATGATAAAAATTAACTACTGAAAATAATGGTCAATTTATACATTTTTAAAATAATACTAAGAAATCATCTATAATTGATTTTAAATTCAACACACATCTATCACCGGTATCCTATTTGAAAGATGATGTACATCCAACTCCTTCCAATTAATACAATTATTAATTTTGTGTATAACAATTATATACCTATTTATATTTTAATGTATGTATCATGTTATCATGTTAAATTTCCTAATGCACAAACAATATTATGCAACCACGGAGAATGAATTTATTCTTATATTACTATATTATCAAATAATAATAATTATTATTGCGTACTAATATTTTAAAACCTTTATGTGATTCAATAGAAATTTATATATTTATTTAATAAATAAATATATGTACATTTTAACATTGGGTACCATGTACAAAATATGTTCATTTCGTCAGACCAAATCGAGTAAATAATATCAATTTATCATTATATTACTCGAACTAATAGCATCCGTGCCGAACACGAATATTCGGGCGCTATATTGTCTCACCTGCAAACACAACCGCCGATAACTGGCAGTCGCGCCGAATAATGCAATTCAATATTTTCGATAACGCAGCGAACGCGGACCAACGTCATCGTTACGAAATTAATGAACAAACGAGATTTTTATTTTAATTAAAGTTCTTTTAAAAAACTTTCGACCGGCGGTGAACGGAAATAAAAAAACAAAAAAAAACGTACGATTAATTAACGATGTTTTGCATTAACAATACGGACCGAGGATATATACAGTGTGGGCGACAAACAGTCCTACAAGGCTGCCCGTCTGCTACCGCGTGGTGCAACACCCTCTCGCCACGTGGTCTGGATGGGGGGGGGGGGGTGGGCGATAATTAATATTCGCAACACCGTCTCGTCGTGCTCGTTTTTTGAGTGATAGTTATTAAACGGGACCGTTCGAGGGACCCGGGCTGCCGCCTGCAGTTACGTCCCTGTGAAATGAACGAAAACTAATAATTTTTTTTTTTCATATTTCAAACACCATCCCTTGCCCATGCCCCATTTGCCACAAAGCCTTGGTGATCACGATTTTACTACAGTATATCGGGTAAATATTTGGTCGGCCGACGAATTAATATACTGTAGTGCCGAGCACCTGATCCGTTTCCGGATAACCAATCCGGATCGATCCCGATTGATAAATCGTGCATCGGTAGATTATCCGGAGAATTTACAACATAATTTTTGTTTGAGGAGATCGGATAGAAGTATCCTTGTTTTCTGTTGTATCAAGTGTATTTATTTTGAAACGGATAAGGGAAAGAAGTTCAGGGAAGTCAATTTCGGCAGACATTAATTTTTATAAAAATTTAAAGAGCAAATTTGGACCGTATTTTATTAAGTGAAGAACGATTGGTAAAATGTAATATATTTTGATATGAACCGTGCACGGGTCTATTTATATTGAATTTGTAAGCTATGAATCTCAAGAAGGAGTTTTGTATCCATCCGATAGCGTCATTCTGTTTTATTGTGTTATTGATCCAAATCAAGGGACAATATTCTAAATTAGATTGAATTACAACAGCAATCCGGATTAACGGATTACATGACGAATTCAGATTAACGGATTATTCGCCGAATCTGGATTTTGAGTTTTATTAGTATTGAATAGCTAATGTCTAATAGCTATATTACCATTGATTATACAATATATCATATAGGTGCAATATAGAAAATATTGGATACCGTTGTAAAACCATGATGTTGTGAGTTGTTAGTTTGATCGGATATCGTTCAATTCGCTAGTAACGGGTGATGTAACAACGGCAGGCCGTATGCACTCGGTAGTCAGTCGTCGTACAAAATTATGAAAACCGGTTTATTTCTGTTCCAAAATTCAAAAAAAACTTTGCGATTAATCAGCCAACCGTCAAAATCGTCTTCTCCTTCGCCTTCTCTCCCAACTATTTGGGGTCGGCCACCCTGGTCCTACACTTCCACTTAACTCTATCTCCCGCATCTTCTTCACTTACTCCCACCTTCCTCATATCACTCGCCATTACATC
>JAIPRL010013552.1:0-10418 GCA_025469235.1 Pemphigus obesinymphae
GACTATTGCTGATGACGGAAATGTATATATTAAATAATATAGGACTGAGACAGCTACCTTGTGGAAGACCCCTGTATGTTGTACGAATATAATTTTTACCAGCTGGAGAGTTGAAATGTAAATGACGGAACAAAAAAAGTGAATGGATAAAGCTACAGAGTTTCAAAGGAATTCCTATAGCCGAAAGCCTTTTTATTAAGGAAGGGATAAATACAGCATCGTATGCTCCCTTAACATCAATAAAAACTGCACTGAGGAATTCTTTTTGACAAAACGATTGATAAATGAGGCCAACTAAAGATGCTAGACATTCCATGATACCCAATCCCCTACGAAAACCAAAAAGAGCATTTGGAAGTATCGAATTGAACTCAATGAAGGAATCAAGACGGTTTTTTAGGATATGTTCAACAATCTTACAAAAAATTGACGAAATGGCAATAGGGTGATAAGACCCGCTCGAGGCTCCAGACTTCGGAATGGGAATTACACGAAATTCCTTCCAAGAGTCTGAGATAATGTAACTAGACCAGATTTTATTTAAAATGGAAAGCAGCATATCAAAACCAACAGGTGGGATATTTTTTAACATAACAGGAGAAACACCATCTAAACCAGGAGCTGAGGATGTATGAGAAAAAATAGCATTTTTAAGTTCAGTTAGAGAAAAAGGCATAGTGAGAAAATCGGCACCGTCATTTTTGGAATAGGAAACCGGACCAAAGTTAATCTCCTCGAACGCCGGAACGTAAGGAGGAGATATTATATCACAAAAAGATGGGGAACCAGTCTTCGTTATAATGATGTCTGTTACGCTGTATACAATTTTTAAAGGATTTAGCTGTTGACCAAAAATCTGATATAGGGATGGAGGGATTTAAATTAGAACAAAATTTACGCCAAGACTCGTGTTTAGCCCTTTTAAGTATACGTTTAGTAACCGCGCAAATTCTACGATACTCAATAAAGTCTGAAGCTAGGTGAGAGACTCTGAACACCCTAAATGCCAAGGATCTACTCTTTATGGCCACAGTACATACCGAGTTCCACCAAACGGGAGATTTAATAAAAGTTCTATGAACCTTTTTGTAGGGGATAGCTATCCTTGCAGCTTTAAATAATAATTCGATGAACTCATTGTAAGTTGGCCCAAAAGAGGAAAAAAGATAGGACGACTTAAGAGAATGATCTAACCAATCGTAAAACTTAGACCAGTTAGCCTTATTAAAATTAAAAATATTAGGACTAATTAGATTATCCGAAGGCGTGATATTTTTATTTATAATTGGGCTAGAAGATTCGTATTCAATAATAATAGGAAAATGATCGCTACCATGACAATCATCTAAGGTATGCCAGGGTAGAGACCAGGATAAAGAAGAGCTCGAGAAAGACAAATCTAAAACGGAATCATTGAATGGAGGTCTATTAACTCTTGTGGCAGATCCTATGTTCATTATGAATAAATTAAAGGAAGCGGAAGTAGAATAAATTAAATTTCCTCTAAATTCACATTTATTTGAGCCCTAAGCCGTATGATGAGCATTAAAGTCACCAGATAAGATAGAGAGAAGAGACATCAAACTAAAAATATCGGAGATAACCATTTCAGACGGGTTAGAAGAAGGAGGGATGTATATAGACCAAATTTGTAAAGGTTTATTAAAATTAGAGAATACTTCTATGCCTAAGAGATCAATGGAGTGAGCAGTTAAAATATCTTTAATATTATCAGATAAATTGATCCGCCTAGCTTGAATAGACTGATGTAAGGTAATGGCAACACCGCCATAACTATCCAACCTATCAGACCTAAATAGATGAAAATTAGGAAAGGAAATACACATTTGAGGCCTAAGCCAAGTTTCAGATAAGATGGCTATAGAACATTGGAGATCAGATAATAATGAAAGCAAATCAGGGAGACTAGAACGAAGACTTCTAACGTTCCATTGAAGAACAGAAAAAGAGGGGATGATATTATTACAGTTTGACAAGGACATACATT
Organism: Pemphigus obesinymphae; assembly: GCA_025469235.1. Classification (NCBI taxonomy): domain Eukaryota; kingdom Metazoa; phylum Arthropoda; class Insecta; order Hemiptera; family Aphididae; genus Pemphigus; species Pemphigus obesinymphae. The sequence goes on from JAIPRL010013552.1 coordinate 2,009, forward strand.
TCTAAAAAGTTTCATTATCCTCTACCATAGAGGATAATATATTAATGAGTGTGGACTCGATTAAAGAATTAAGAGATGCAAGAGAAGAAGTTAAATCTAATGAGTTGGATAGAGTCTGAGAAAGTGAATATGCTAATGAAGCAATCCAACTCAAATCTAAATCCTTAGTAAAATTATTTGAGTTAACATATTCTAGAAAACTGCCATTAGGAAGAGAAGAACTGGGATTAATGGGAATAGAAGGAAAATTAGGTCGAGAAATTGGACTATTGTGTGTTTTATGTTTTTTTTTTTGGCAAGCATTAATAGTAGAGACCGATGGAAAGGAGGAAGGAGACAAAGATTGAGACAGTTCGGGTTCCCTTACAAAATTACTATTATTCAAACTTGAAGCTTTGTCAGCATATGAATATGCAGAATTCACAATTGCAGACTTTCTTATTTGAGCTGCTTCCCTGAAGGAAATATTTTCACAGGCCATACAGGCCATGATCCTCTTGATTTATTTCTGGGAGGCCCATTCGCTACAGGACCTATCGGTTGCAAGATGGTGAAGTTTGCAATTGACGCATACTGGCATGGAAGAATTTAAAACTTCACAAGAAGATATATCGAGGTCCAGTTTACCACAGTAGCTACATCGGAGTTTTCCAAGACAGAATTTTTGAGTGTGACCAAATCGAAGACATTTATTGCATTGTGTAGGCGATCGAACACTAGGTTGTACATGAAATAATACCTTGAATATACTAATTTTCTTAGGAAGGGAAGACGCTAAAAATTTTAATTCGACAAAACGAGAAGGAATAGAACTTCCATCTCTTTTAATATTAATACGTCGAAATGACAATACTTTGGACTGAGATTCGAGGCCATCCCAAAAATCATCTCCCGAAATTGAATTGTCCAACTTAATTACGCCAAAACAGAATAAAAGTGAATTTGGAATAGTTGCTTTAAACCCATTTGACTCTAGTAAAGGAGATGATATGCATAGGTTAGCGTTTTGGATAGAATCAAATGTAACTTTAACTTGGTTAGGACCAGCAGAATTTATTGTGAAAAAAAGAAACTTCGGCGCAATCATTTTTTTCAACGGGTAATTTTAGATAATCGAACTGAAAATATACTGTTTGGAGTACTGGTACTTATTGCATGTAGTTTTTTCACGTAAAATATACGAATATATGTATACATACTATAAACGAAAAATAAATAAAGTTAGGTATACGTGTATTTCCGTTTTTAAATACGTATATGTATTCACTTAAATTATCATTATAAACGTAGATAATACTAGTTATGTTTACTGGGGAAAGGCATTGACGCACAGTATCTCAATCGATCAAGTATTTAAATAATTCAACCAAGTGTGATAGAGGAGTTGAAGACAATTTAAGAAGATGAATTTCAACGGGCCCTGGAGAATATTGCGAACAATAAATATACCTATAAATATTATATCTTTAGTGCGAACCAAATAGAAACATAGTTGTTGAAATACGTATATGCAAGAAAAAGTGTATTATTTTTGTGATTTTGGGTTTATAATATTTAGTATAAATAGTCACAAAAGCTCAAGTTTATTTTAAAATAAATATATATATTAATTCCATTATAAATACTTATTTATTTCATAAACAGTTTTACAAAATTCCAAATATTATAACTAAAATAGGTATTAGGTAACTATATAATATAAAATACATATAAACATAGAAATAATAGGCACCTAATATAAAGTTAAGTTTACTGACATCTAAAAATGGTCATTTTATTATACGTTTCTTAAAGATATACTTTCCGAGCTTTTTTTACACATATAATTTATCTTTAGATCGAAATATTTAGAAATTATTCCTTTAATTAAAATAACAATATAATTTGATAGAACTCCATTATCCAAGTTATGAAAATGAATTGAATTAAATATGGAAGTATTATTTATGAAAAAAAAAAATAAAATAAGAAAATTGATTTTAAATGCAATACATTTATCATCGGTATTCTATATTCCAAATCAACGGTAGTGTATTTCACTCCTACTAATCATATTATTATTATTAATTATACTATATTGTGTTATAATGAGCTACCCTATTTTCAATTAAATACAAGCTTTTTAATAATATGATTGAATATCAAATACAAAAAAAAAAATTAATTGTTTAACGTTATTCTAATTTTAAACGTTTTTCATATTTTATATTTAATATTATTAATTTTTAAAACGTTATTTAATAATTTTGTTTATCGTTATTAGTTACCTATTTAAATATTATTTTTTTTCGCTTAATGTTTAAACGTTATTTAACGTTGTAACGGTTTTTGTTGTTAAATTTTTTTTAGTTAGTGTATAGTTAGTATATAGACAATAAATTGTAGTTGACTGGTAATTACTAAATATTACTGCACAGCTTATCATTAAAAAATAAAAATTATACTTGGTAATATAAATTAACTTTGGTTACAAAGAATAAGAATTATCCTCACAGTGTTTATAAAATAGTCTGTATTTTGTGTATAGAAGGAAATAAATGAAGAGTAAGTTCAAAAAAGAGGGTTCAATGTGATAAAGAATGTTATGAAGAGGCTGGTGTGAGTAAAGAGAATACGGAAGATTCAGTTAAGTGGAAATATAGAATTAGGGTTGAGACAAAGGAGAAGAAAGCTAAATTTTGTAAAAATTAAAAGTAAATTCGTTTAAATTCAGAATACATAAGAGCTTAAACATTATAATATAGGCTATATGTAATTTTTACGAATATTTAACAGTATTAAAGAAATAAAATTTGCCGTTTATATTATGTAACGAAAAACGTTTAATTTTTTTACGTTACTGTTACGTTTGATCGTTATTGGTTTAATACCTATTATGATTAATAATACGTTTTGTTTAGTGATTTTTAAATATTTAGGTATTTTGTTTTTCGTTTATTAATTACGTTTAGGAACAATTTTTAATTTTAAACGTTATGAAAAACGTTTTTAAGCCCTGGGTATACTTGCTTATGAAATGTAACTTCATACACCCTAATGGGCACCAATATATAGGGGCTTTAAACAAAAAAGGGCGCAGGTTCATTTCCTCTTGAGTTGTAAGCAATCTAAAATTCGATTTTGGACTACTCAGGAAAATAAAACAAGTGGGTTAAAAAATAAAAGTTTATTTAAAGCAACTAAAGTAAGAAAACAAAAGTTATTCATATTATTTATGAAAAATCAGTTTAACATTTTTACCTACTTTGTATAGCTTCTTGCAAAATGGAAAAGACAAAATTCTCATTAGAAAGCTATCATTTGTATGAATTGCATTTCAAAGAAATTGATATTTTAATTTTTGACAAGACTATTCTATTTGATGAAACAGTCAATAAAATTAAAAGGAATAGACCCATATTAAGAGTAGGAGCAATTCCATCCATATTTCCTAATCTACCATTTTATTTATCATAGCATACTATGAGAAAAAACCTCCTCTTGAAAGATCTTTAAATATTAATATTAATAATATTATACTTAAGTGAGTTTGTTTTTTCAAGTATTTGTATGTTTCATCTTGTAATATAGATAAGTAACATGGGATTTAAAGCAAAATTAGAATCCTGCATATAACTTGGAACAAAATAAAAAAGTTTCCAAGAATTAAACTCAAATAACTAAAATTATAAGTTAACTAATTTATAGATTAAGTGTAAACTTTTGACACCAAAATTAGCTTTGTAATTATAAAATTATAAGACTTTATTAACTATAAAATTAATTAATTTTTTAATTTTTAATTTATTTGTTGTTTCTTATTACAGAAACAATGCTGTGACTGAGGAACAGAAACTATTGCTTACATTAAGATACTATACTACCGGATCGTTTATAGCCGTATGCGGTGACTTTGTAGAAGTTCATAAGTCTACAGAGAGTCAAATTATATGGCTAGTATCTCATAAATTAGCTTTATTAAGATCAAAATGTATCAATTTTTGTTTAACTTCGGGAGAAGTAGATGCTGTGCGGAAGAAGTTTTTCAATATTGCTGAGCTTTCAAGATGCGTAGGTGCAATTGATTGTACCCATGTAAGAATTATATCACCAGGAGGATTAGATGGCGAGATTTGTAGAAATAGAAAAGGTTATTTTTTGATAAATGTGCAAACTATTTGTGTTGCAGTATCTCCGGATACAAAACATAGTATGTACATTTCCAGGAAGTACACATGATTCCACCATAATTCAACTACTCAAGAATTAGGGGTGGATTTGAGAGAGGTGAAATGGGGGATAGTATTCTCGTTGGTGATAGCGGTTATCCTTTAAAGAAATATTTAATGACACCTTTCCTAAATCCTAATGGCGATGGACAAAATATATACAATGAGGCATAAATAAGAACACATAATGTAGTGGAATGATGTTATGGTGTTTGGAAGTAAAGATTTCCAGTATTAGCAGTTGGTATAAATATGAATTTACAATTTGTTAAAAGTATTGTAGTTCCAACTGCTGTACTGCATAATATAGCTTGCTATTTTAGTGTACAAATCCTAAGAACATCCCATCAGTTAGAACGTGTAATTGATATGAGTACATTCAGTTCAAAAGACGCTGGCAAAAATTCTAATAATGATGCAACTTTGTAAAGGAATAACCTTGTTCGACATTATGAAAGTTTATAAGTTTTATTAATTTATGTACAAATATATTTTATTTAAGATTTTGAAAACATTGAAATGAATGAGTAGAAGACATTCCTATTTTAGCTACGAAAATGTCAATGAACAATTCACAGACACATTGGTTAAAAATTTACAATATCTAAACTGTTAATATATAAACTGTTTTATAATTTATATATATCTGCCTTGAAAATTACTTTTATGTGGGGGTTTTTTTTTCTGTATTTCGTTATATAGAATATAATTCAATAATTGTTTTGCATTATACAATTATATCACTGTCTTAGATTATCTAAACATCGATTTTTTACAAATATTGCCTCTACTATCATCACTGCTGATGAAATGACACATGCATTATCTGCTCTGATATACTGTATTCAGCACATAGATTATTCAGATGATATTGACCACATCAATAAAAGGATTTTCTGTTTAAAAGAATTACGGCAGTTGAATCCGTTCATTGGTAATACTGGTGTTGACAGAGTGGGTGGTAGATTAACAAATGCCGATATTCCATATGCATATAAACATCCAATTTTGTTTCCGTTGTCCCATCGATTGACGACCCTTATAATTAACTATCATCACTTACGTTTGAAACATCCTGATACTTATGCTCTACAAACGCAATTATAGCGTGAGCACTGGATTTAATCTGCACGACGAGTTATTCGTTCACGTCTCAGACTCTGTATTTCCTGTTTCCATACCAGACCATCAATTTACAACCAAAAATGGTCCCTTCGCCTAAATATCGAGTGCAACAGCTAAAACCCTTTTTAATTTCTGGTGTTGATTAGAAAGGACTTCGTGGAAAACGGTCAACGTCAATCTCAAGGTTTATATTTCTCTTTGTGGGTTTGACAACTAAGGAGCTACATTTAGAGTTGAGTTCTGACCTTTTCACCGAAACTTTTCTAATGGCTTTAACGTTTTCTGCTAGACGAGGACCCATCAAAGAGATCCACAGTGATTGTGGCACTAAAATTGTGGTAGGAGTCCGACTTGTGAATCCTGTTTAAAAACTCACTCAATCTCAATCTTTATAAACAATCATTTTTGTCGTTCACCAAACCTACCGTAAATACGGAATCCTTCTGAAAATCGCTGCTCTTCACCAAACATTAACCAGGTTTTTTTGTTTGTACATAAATTAATTATTAAGTAATATTTTCGTATTATTCGTAGTATAGTATTTAGTAGTTAAGCCTCTCCCTTTACCATACAATCTGTACCTAGATTAAGTGAACACGAATAAAAGTTACTGAATAACTGTATACACATTTGTATTTATTGATCTCCCTCTGGTTTCCTTTGATTATCATACATAGTCAGTCAGGTACCTATTGGTTTGTTTTCAGTGTTATCGTCGCCATGACACGTGTTTTGTGTGGTATCAATAAATTATAAAAGATGCATGAATATCTGGTGGCCTACTTCATTCAATAAAAGGCGCACTAGCAAATATATGTATATATAACTATATTTCGTTCATTCTCGGCTGATACTGAGTGGTCCTTCGATCTCTTCATCCTAAGGTGCGGACAATTATATTATTATAAATATAAATTTATTCATTTAAAAATATTTCGCCTGCGGCGGAATTTGGCCTTCCCTTTCTAGAAAATTGTCTTTACATATACAGTGTTTTTGTAGTAGGTTTACAAAGTAGATAAGTAATTCTAAAATATATCAAACTTACTATTCGTCGGGTGAAAACAAAAGAGATCTACATCTGAATTTTTCAAAAACAGTTTTTTTTAATAATTCGTATATTTATTATACGAATTGTCTATCTACAAGATTACAAAGATATGAAAAACAAAATAGTTCTATGTTATAAAAACTTCCATATTTATTATTTTTTGTACGAGTTCATAGAACTTTTTTGTTTTTAAAGTTTATAGTTAATTCAACAAAGTTCTATGTGAAAAAATATACAATTTTGTTAGAACAAAACAGTTGTGTATATATCACGATTTCACTTACAGTAAAATTTACGGGTTAACAAGATTTAACCACAATGAAATATGTTTTATAATTATTATAGTCTATTGGTATTACTTCAACAATATTTTATATCACGAAATTATATTCCGTGATTACGATTGAGAACAAAAGAGTCCTATAGTGTACCAATTAATTATTTGTGAGCACAAAAGTGTTATGGATAGTACTCTTTTATTCTAACTCAGAATTGTTATGGTTTTTGATTGATTATTAATTCTGTGTTACTTTTTTGCATTTATCTAATGAGATTTATGATAAACTAGATGTTTTAGCATTTATTTATATTTTTTTCATCTCTAAAAGATGTACCGACAAGAAAAAATTTATCATCAAACTTTAAAAACGCTCTCCTGAAAAATGTATAAATGAGACATAGGACTTTTTTGTTCTCACACCACGTATTCTCAAATTTTTATAAGTGTAACGGGTTTCACATAACATACATAAATTATATTTAATAAAAATTTTGAAAAAACTACAATAATATAATATAGTAGGTGTACCTACTCTACACATGTGAATTTGGTCGGACTTATAGTCTCGAGTTTTTATATATGTGGAAATGTTTGAAAGTCGTCCTGATAAAAATTTACCTGAATGTATTAATATGAATAAAATAAAAATATTGTGAATTTTCGGAGAGGATATAAAACATAGGATTATGTATAAATAGTTGAAGAATGGAGAGAAGCGTTAAGTGTTTTATGTGACAAAAGAATCCCTATTAGGTTAAAAGAAAAATTTTATAAGATAGTGGTGAGACCTGTAATGGTGTATGGAACAGAATGTTGGGTAGTAAATAGGAAGATAAAATAGATAATGAGTGTAGCATAGACGGAAATGTTAAAGTGGATGAGTGGAGTTATTAGAGAGAATAAAATAAGAAATGAGTATATAAGAGATAGTATAGAATAGGAGTAGCTTCGATAGTAGATGATATGAGAAAGAATAAATTAAGATGGCTCGGGTATTTATTAAGGAGGGAAGAGACTGAGGCACTAAGATTAGTAATATAAATGTATGTTCATGGAAAAAAGGAGAGAGGAAGACCGAAAAAGAGGTGAGGGTTGTGATGGCGAGTGATACGAAGAAGGTGGTGGTGAGTGAAGAAGAAATGGGAGATAGAGTTAAGTGGATGTGTAGAACTAGGGTTGCCGATCCAAAATAGTTTGATAAGAGGGCGAAGAAGAAGAAGAAGAAGAAGAAGAAGAAGAAGAAGATACCATTGATTGTGAAACATAATTTCCTTATATAATCAATGATACAATTAAATCTATATTAATAAATAATCTTATTATATGGTCATGATTAAATTTTAAATAGGTATACCTATAATTATAATAATAGTATGATAGTTTACTTGGCGGGAATTTATATCGATCAACCGGAAAGCATAATTGAACGCAGATGCTGAAATGGGCCCCAGAATGCTTATATGCGAAAGATAATAAAGAAAGAAACATTGAGATTACCAATTTGTGATGAATAACGTGATCATATACAGCAAGGAAAAATTGAAAAGCAAGGATGTTTTACTTATAAACAATTAAACATGGTTGGGCAGTATCATAGATACATGTTACTTTGATACGTATTAAGCTGATTACACACGGTGCGATTCGATCGCGCGCGTTCGCGTTTTCAGATCGCGTACGAAACGCGTCAAAAATTAAACACATGTATTTCAAAGGCCATATGCAAACGGCGAAATGCAGCACGCG
>JAIPRL010013553.1:0-10418 GCA_025469235.1 Pemphigus obesinymphae
GTCAATTTCTGAAATTTTATCGGCTAATCTGGCCAGTTCTTCCATCGTTCCCGAACTCATCGTTAAACAGGACTGTGTTGTGACGGGTAATTGTTGTAACCACAGTGTTTTGAGCAGTTGTGTACTACATGACATACCGCCCAACCGTTGCATCTCATTTAATAATATCGATGGCTTTTTATCACCTAATTGCATATCCCCCAGTAGCTTACGTAACTTCGATTCTTGGCTGTCGGTATATAACTCCACTAAACGGTTTTTCAATACTCCGTATTTGTTCTGTTCCGGCGGATTTTGTATTATGTCCGATACTTGTGACAAAATTTCAGTATCTATCGCGCAAACGATGTGGTTATATTTCGTTGTATCATTCGTAATGCCACTTAACTCGAACTGCGCCTCGACTTGTGCAAACCATATCGATGGATCTCCCTTCCAAAATGGTGGTACTTTCACGGTCACGCGATTGACATTTGCATACGACAAGGAATTGTTTGTGTTATCCGTAATAACGTTCCGATTCTGTGTGTCGTTGTTTGCCATTTCGGTTAATGATATTCAAGTTGTTCGAGGTCACCAATTATTGTGTACTTCGTGTACCTATTCGGTTTTAGATAGGTGCCTATATTAAAAACACAATGATTTAATTTAATTTCACTTTTATTACTTTTAGAATCATACGAGTAACACAAACGGTGTGTGGACGAAACAAACTACTAAAATATAATATATATGTTATCTATCTCTGATAAAATATATATATAAAATAGGTGTTACCAACCTTGGTCCCTACATATACTTATATGTATTGATTAATACAAGCATCTTCAAATCACTGATTTCAGTAACTATTATTGAGTATAATATCTGTTATTAACATTTGTCAACAGCTGTTATTTTCAACATCGAAGGTCACCCGTTTACTTTACACAGCAACGTGGGCAATGACATACTAGTCTTGATTATTATTAAGGATACCCGAAATGCTGATAAGATAAAAATAAACTGATTATATTAAGTTTAAATTGTAAAAAATTGTAAATAAATAGTTTGACTTATAATATGATATATACTATGCAGTTTCTAAATATAAAATTATAAATAGTTAGGTATATATGAATTCAAATATATTGTGTTATTAGCAGTGGTTGAACTGGAAAAAAAATAAGGACGGACTCTGAGCTTAATTGAATAACCAACGTTCCGGTACACATTAGAGAAAAAGTAAGCAGTGGAGGACTTCGTCCCTGGACTATCCAAAGTTTCTTAATCAGGGGTTATTTTTAAAAACATTTTAGATTATTATATAAAATGAATATAATAGAAAAATCCAAATTTTTTTTTACATCATTGTTAGGTTACATATTTTTAAAATAGTATAGTTTAATCATTCCTCTTTCAAAATAATTTAACACTTTTCTTTTTAAATGAATAATTGAGGAAGCTGTAGATGTAGACCGAAATTAAGTTTATTGGTGTCGCATTGATTTCGCCATCCTTTTAGACTTTAGCCATTCACGGATAATGAAAATTTTTTATTACCTATATGATACCAATATGTTTAATAAGATCAACTATTCACCATTTTATATCATGCTTTTTATCTTAAACTTATTATGTGATAAGGAAGAAAAACATTCATTTGCGTAATTTCACAATTTTTCCAAAAAAAAATAATTGTAATTTGTAAAAATGTTAAGTAAAAATTAAAACAAACACTGCGTTCCTCGCGTTCCTTAATAAATAAATTAAGGAATACGCTGTTAAACATGAAAAAAATAAAGAGTAGCTCCATCCCCCTGAGTCCCTCCCCAAATCCACCTCTGGTTATTAGAAATATTACTAAGGCCATTCATAAAAAAATGTTACAATATATTAGTTTTTTAAACCATAAATATTTCTATTCACACCATCTTGCGGGTAAATAAAACAAGGTACAAAAAATCTTCTTCTTCTTCTTCTCCTTCGCCTTCTCTCCCAACTATTTAGGGTCAGCCACCCTGGTCCTACACTTCCACTTAACTCTATCTCCCGCATCTTCTTCACTTACTTCCATCTTCCTCATATCACTCGCCATCACATCCCCCCCCATCTCTTTTTCGGTCTTCCTGTCCCCCTCTTACCAATAACATGCATTTCCCTTACTAATCTTACTGCCTCAGTCTCTTCCCTCCTTAATACATGCCAGAGCCATCTTAATCTGTTCTCTCTCATTTTGTCTACTATCGAAGTTACCCCAATACTACCTTTGATATACTCATTCCTTATTTTATCCTCTCTAGTAACTCCACGCATCCACCTTAACATTCTCATCTCAGCGACACTCATTCTCTGTTCTATCTTTCTATTTACTGCCAACATTCTGTTCCATACATCATTGCAGATCTCACCACTGCCTTATAAAATTTACCTTTTAACCTAATAGGAATTCTTTTATCACACAGAATACCTGACGCTTCTCTACACTTCGTCCATCCACACTTAATCCTGTGTTTTATATCCTCTTCGAAACCCCCATCTTTCTGTACAACGGATCCTAAATACTTGAACCTCTCCACTTCTCACAACCACATCCCCACTTAACTTTATTTCTAGCCTTTCCCTATTCCCTCTGTGTTCCCTTTAACCAAAATCATACTCTATATATTCTGTTTTACTCCTACTAATCTACTAAGTAAAACTAAATTTTACTTTCCAGAGCTTCCTTCCATTCTTCAAGTCTACCATTCATTTCCTCAGGACTATCTCCTATCAGTACTATATCATCTGCAAACAACATGCACCATGGTACCTCCCCCTGTATATCCTTTGTTATCTCATCCATTACCAGGGAAAATAACTAAGGACTCAAAGCTGAACCCTGATGTACCCCCACTCTGACCCTAAAATCCTCAGTTTTTCCACACAGACTTTTCACTCATGTACTCGCCCCTACATACATATCTTCAATTATGTTCACATACACCTTTGGTAATCCTTTCTTCATTAATGCCCACTTTAAGATCTCCTTAGGAACCCTATCATAAGCCTTCTCTAGATCAATAAATACCATATACAATTTCTTTTTCCTTTCTCTGTACTTCTCTACAATCTGTTTCACACAAAATATTGGCTCCATTGTTGACCTCCCAGGCATAAATCCAAACTGATTTCTAGTAATAGTTGTCTCATCTCTTACCCTTTTATCTATTATCTTTTCCCAAATCTTCATACTGTGGCTCATAAGTTTTATCCCTCTATAATTTCCACAATCCTGTACATCTCCTTTACCTTTAAATATTGTTACTACACAACTCTTCCTCCACGCTTCTGGAATTTTTTCCTTCTACTAGTTAGTACTATTTAGAATTTATATATATTAGTATAATTTATATACAAGTAAATAGGATTATAATTATTATGTGATTCGTGGCTCTCACTTACTTACTTCGCATTATTTTTATAATATTTGAATATCATGTAATATTGTTGGTTTTCGAAATTTACAATCATAATAAATCAACGTTGAGACGGATACACAAGGACATGAGGTAAATTGTAATAAATGTTCATTTTATTGGCTCATGCGACATAGGTCAGTTTAGTATTTGGGTTGAAACTGTTTGTATTTTCATGTTGATCTATGTTTTATTAATCGTGTCTATCCAATATTTAAAATATATTGAAGTAGTGAGTAACTGTCGGTTTCATATTAATAATAGTGTAAATATAAGAATATAGGTATGTTAGCAGCTGAGAGATATTTTTTAATTTTGTTATTGTTAATTAGAAAATGTTAACTTTTAACTAAGTTAATTTCCTTCTTTCAAAATTAATTTTCAACTCATAAAGTTAATAAAAATATATTGGTGACTTTTAACTTAACTTAACTAAATTTCTTTAAACTACGCTTAACGAATTAAAAAAATTCGTTAACTTTCCCAGCCTTATTTGCTATTGGTAATTACAATAATGTATAATGTAAACGAGTTTCCGATCAGAATACGTATATTACGTTTGTGCAAAATTTTTATAGGAAATGTTGATCAAGATTGTACATTATGAAGAGTTAATTTTTAGATTTTTAGATTTTGCAATAAACGCGTAAGAACAAACAAAAATTATTGAAAAATACCGATTTTATGAATCTGAAATTTGAAATTTAACAGATTTTGTATTTTCTTATTTTATTGGTTAGATAACATTTCCATAAAAATGTATATAAATGATGTTCAAAAATTACAGATTTTTTATTCTTGTCATAACACTAATAATTTCAAATAATTTATTTACATATTTATTAATTTAAATTCGTTTGAAACACAATAGTTAAATAGAGTTTTAGTTTCTGAATGGAATGCAGTATCTTTTGGTTAATGGTATTACAATGATGTTTATTTTTAATCCATGCATATTTCACATACATCCCATAATAACTTTACATATGTGAAATTGCTGTTATTCCCAGACATATATTGTTTTTAAAAATGGGACTAAAATATATTTCTGTATATTGTATTGAATATATAATTGTCAATTTTCGCATCGATTATGATATATACTCAGTATAAATGTAATATTATGTAAGTTATAACGGTAAATTATATAGTCTACTAAACCATCCGTTTTTCGCACTTTTATTTTTGAAAAATACGTATTTTTCTATAAAAAAAAAAAAATGAACGTGAAGTTAGAATTTGGCTATTATATAATATTTCTTTAAATAGTTGATTTTTCCACTAATTTTCAGTTTCGGGTTGGAGATCAATTCCATTCATTCAATATATAAAATCTATATTGATTGATATTTTTTATACTTAAAAACAGTCTAATGGCTTATGGTCAATATCGTCGTATTGGATATGTTAAAAATTTACTGCACGTAGGAAGAATTTCATATCGTTTGCAACTTGCATAACTTACTGATATAGCTGAGAGACTTAAACAAACGCTGAGAAATAAAAGTTCAATATCAATATTATATTTGAAAATATCCGAAATATATATATATAATATCATGACATACGTATACCTATATAACATTATAAACGCAGGAAATTTAAGCCGAGTTCATGGAATCATGCGTTTGGAAATTGGAATCTGTTATACGTAATAATGAATTCGTAATATTAGGTATACGTATATTAGTAGGTACCTAAGCTACTTTATAATGTCGACTGTAGTGTGCATAAAAAAAAAAAAAAATCAATTTTAACGGCTCGGTTAAAAGTAAAAGAAAAATTTAAAACACGTGTCTGTATTATGCGGAAAACGATCGTTGCCAGTTTTGTTTTCGTATCACGTACATCCGGTCGAACGGCCCGCGGTACGAGGGATGAACGACGCGATCAACTATACCTATATTATAATAAACATACGTATACACTAACTCGTGTACAGAAATATACTCAATATACATTCACACGCAAGTGTATATATTATATATTACATAGGAGTATTAATACGTACACTTCTCCGAGGATAAGTAGCACTTGGTCATCCGTGTGCGCTCCGCTGACTTTCGTATTTTAATCAAATAATTGATGACCATGATAAATTATTGTGAAATACGCAACACGTAACATAAATATGTGTACAAACGACGATAGACCGCATTCGTATGAATAAACGGTCGGGGGAAAAAAAAAAAAAAAACTTAACGAGATCCGTCAAGCCGACTGAGAACTATATGCGAACGTGAAAAATGTATTTTAATAAACGATAAACTGCCGCTTGGGATAACACCTACTATATATTATATTATACATTCGTGTACGAGCTTATTAGCCCATAATAAAAAGAAAAAAAGAACAATTTTTAATATAAGTCGTTATCGTTTAAGTCGAGCACTACATATAATATATATATATATGATATATTATATGGTATATAAACCATCATCATATACACTGCTGCAGTATATATATATATATATACATATACATTTATTATTATTATATATACGATTTCGGAGACGAGTCAATTATAGTGAACTCGTGACGATGTCTTAATAGTATACGCGATACTCTCAACAAAAATAAATTAGACGAGTTGACGGGGAGAAATGACATTTGTAATCTTTGCTGGTGGTCACGGGACAAATTTCATCCGTAATTCCTCCGGCTAACGATCGCGAAAGACTGGTTTCGATATGGTGTGGGAAAAAATAATCGGGTAATTTTTTATTCAGACTTTTCGCGTGCATATACTTTATGCACATCGAGTTCAGGATGACGAATTTTTACAAATGATCTCGTTACTGTGGTTTTAAAAGCCAGTGTACGTAATACCTAATGGTAATGTGCCAAATATTATACTATTATAGGATATATAGAAACTCGTCAAAACGTTACCACCCACACAATATATTACCATATTAAACGCGAAATAATCGCGAAATTAACTCAAATCATAACTATGATATTTTGATAAAAAATAAATATTAATAGTATAATACATATTAATAAAATAACTAAAAAATCGACTGATCAAAATGAAAAAATTTTACATTTTCAAATTAAAAAAAATCTTCAACAATTTAAGATTTTCTAAAAACCAGATTTGTGTTTCAATTATATAATTTTAATGAAAACCACAATGGAACCGTTTAGCTTAGAGCCAGCGACATAATATCACCACTATAATGATGTACTTGCCCATAAAAGTCTGGAATTTTCATCCATCATTTAAATTTAAGACTAGGTTAAAATTTAACTATATAAGATAACTCAATAAGTACAAACACTATGTAAGATTAATTAAGATTTTTTAAGCAAGAACACCGGACAATAATAAAATAAAATATTCATACTTATAAAAAAAATTTATTTATATCCAATAAACATCAAAGAATTTTATTGTAGGTATATATTTTTTATTTTTCAAAATAGTATCAAATTGTATTATTCACGTATAGTGTACTACCACGTATATATGTACGCTTTATACTGAACTTGTCTGACTATAACACTAAATTTATATATATTATTATATACTATAATTTTTATTTTCTATATATTAATTATTTTTATTTAAAATCTTTTATAATTTTTAAGATTTTCGGGGTGAGTTTATCCTATTATTGTTATCGATTTATAAGACGATCTTGGAAAGTTTAAATAACATTAAGGCAGTCAACTTATTGCAGTATATTTCGTCCATCGTATATCTATATAAATATATTCTTAAGACATATATTCTCAGTCAGCCGTAATGATAAATCATTAACTATATTAATTAGTATTATGATATTTTATTATTACTATTATACGCACGTACCTATATTAAAACAATCACGTATTCTAAGAATGAATCTATATAATGTATATATATATATATATATGTGTGTATTATACTATATAGACAGCTCTCCAGGATCGCAAAGATATACACTCCAGTTCACAATAAGCTTAGACGAATGGCTTTACAAATTGCAGTGTGCTATTTAATATTCGTTATTCTACGATTTGCAGTTACTTGAATAATATATACATAAATCACGATTAACGATTACGACGACCTCGTCGGGAGGAAACATTTCCTTAGTAGGGCTTATAATAATAGTGACTTTAACGCACGCAAGTTCCGTAGGATATTTTAGCAATATTGATTGCACAGAATTTTTTTTAAAGGAAAATCACTTCATGTTTACCAAATCAGGAATATTATACCTATTACCACTTCAAAGTACAGTTTAAAATTGTATCAAATTAAAAAAAAAAGTAATTATTATAAGTTTATCCCGAATCTTCGTAAAGTATAGACGAGTCACGGTTTAGTTTAGGTTACACTTCAATATTGAAAAAGTTTCTACTCTGCAGTACTATCGATGTCGATGCAACACGAAAAAGTCCATGTAACATCAACAGTTTTAAGTCAAATTAATGCAAATGAGTACAATATAAAGTATTATTATAAAAGAAATTTAAATGTTCAGATTATTTTATAAGACACATTTATCCGATCCTGGTGGCTGGTGTATGAATCAATATTATCTTCAATCGATTTCATTTCACTCGAAAAATTGAGCATAAATTCTTGCATTTAACATCATAAATACTTTATATTCTATGCTCATCTCATAATTATACATACACTGCATCGGTCAGTCAAATACTTCAACTTAATTTATTTTCAAGTTCCTTTCTGATTTGATGGATACTTCCTCGGTGTTTTACCAGATTAACTTCCAAGTAGAAACTCGGTGTCTACCGGTTAGATTAATTTCTCCATGTTCTTCAACAAGTCATATATTAAATTCACCTATTTTGAATTTAGCCTCAAAGTCTCATCTTTTCTCATTTAATTACACAATAAACCAATAATTTAATAATAATTAATCAACTAAGGGTTACTTATTCAATTAATTTTATATCACTGTTTTTATTTTTCTTCAGTTTTAGAGACTATAATACATATATTAATTTCTTATTAATTAAAACCATCGCTCTACATAACTTCCTCCACACCTCTCAATTACTTGTCATTTGACTTTTTTATCATTAATTCCATATAATATAGACTATAGAGTAATTTCTTTAATTCATCTGTCCATCTTTTATTTTTATTTTTTTGGTCTTCCTAACCGTATTTTATCGTCTACCATTAATTTTAGCCTCGATCAAATATGACCTAGCTACAAGGCTATAATCAAGGGGAGAGGGTTCTATCGTCTTCTAAAATTTCTTTAAATTGTATTAATGTAACGATATAAACTTTGTAAGCCTCTCCTGAAAAATCAGTCCAGCTATAAGCTTATATAAAGCCATCTTAATTTTCTTAATTACATTATTTTTTTTCTTAATAATTTTAGTATAACCTTAATATTATATCCTCCTTTCTAAATTATCCTTGTGGCTCAGCCACATAGACATTATGAACATTATTATTTAATGAAATACCGCGTAGTGTCTTTACATTTTATGCTCAGTTCTGTTTGAAAATAAAAATAAGAGAAGTGATCTAACAATTACAAAATTGTTTATAGAAGTAAGGAAACGAGCTCAAAAATACAGTTTAGAGTGACCTCTCCGTAAATGATGACGGACAATTTGACCAGAATATACGTTTTTTCGGTTTGAAATTTTAATGTTGAACCCTTCGTCAGCTATACCTGCGACACAAGTATAATATGACAATATTATGAGCAGAAGCTATGGCGGCGGCAGATCGTCTGTCCGCGTTGGAATGTTCTCCGGTCGTAAAACGGTCGTGTGCCAATATCGAGAGCGTGCACGCACTAACCGTATACCAGGTACATACCGTAATGTACCGACTGTACATATATATAAACTAATATTCCTGAACACGTGTTATATAGGACGCGAGCGCATATTAATATAATATTATGTTATATTATCATTATAGTTATTATTATTATCGTCATGGCCATGATTGACAATCCACCACGGACTCGTTCCGGAATATACGCATGACGAGGTCTCGTTCACGTAAGTCTCAAGAAATATACGACGGGGTCTCCGGCGATAACGCAACATATGCGTACATACAAAATAAACTCGTATAAATACAATATGAAGAGAGACAATAAGAGAGAAACGGATAAATAAAACTATAAAACGAATAATATTATATTTTATAATATAATATTGTGTATATAGCTGGGATCACTTACGCATATTGTGCAGGGTGTATAACCCTGATACCTAAGTGTGGGAGAGAAGGTCAAACGAACCGGTGCAGCAATTATATAGAAAAGGAAGTATAGCATAATAATTTGTAAAAGGAGCAAGATTGGTGGTGGGCAGGCCACGTCTGGATAGCCGCGATAACCGTATTGTCAATACGGTACTTGTACACAAATTAAAGAGAAAAAGACCACGTGGTAGACCGAAGCAACGGTGGTTAGATGCAGTAAAAAAAGGAACATAAAGGAGCTGAGACCAGATTGGAATGAAGACACGATCCGTGCGTCTATAGATATGGCTATAGGGCCTAAATGGCTTATAATGCAAAAAAAAAATCATATACGCATATATACGACAATAATAATGATAACATTATTATTATCGTTATTATATATAGGGCCACCGTCGAGTCACCCGGTGTGCGTTCGAATATTCGGAGTTAGAGTAGAGTAGTGTAAAGTAGAGTAATGAATTGGGTAAAGTAGATAAGAATGGAGTAGAGTTTAATCCCAAAATAAATTGATATCACAGCAATAAATTGATATCCGAACAATGATAATATATTTTGATAAGTGACCCGCGAACACGTTTATAATTTAAAACAAGGATTTTAAGTTTTTTTTATATTCAAAAATGGAACAAGATGATTCAACAATATTTTTAACTGTAGATGTAATGGGAAAATCACTGAATAATCTACTACAAACAACAAAAAAATATACTTTTAAACAATAAATTTTAAATTGTGCAGAAGCTGACCAACCCTGATATATATAATTGATAATACCTGCA
>JAIPRL010013554.1:0-10417 GCA_025469235.1 Pemphigus obesinymphae
TCGCGCCGGATCGTCTTGTTATTGTACAGTGTTGTATACTTTCACCAGGTGTTTTTAACACATAAAAATATTCAAATATTTAAAATAAGAATTTAAAGAAAAACACCCGACGAGAGTATTACGTATCGTTGTCCATGTATGTAAAATAATATAAGTAATAACAGGTATCTGGGATTACTACAATAGCACAGAATATATAGTTCTATAGTTCAATGCTATTATCAATAATTATCAGCTTGTTATTATACAGCGTATTTATTTCATGGTTCTGTAAGAAAACCCCCGCGATTTTTTTGTATTATTACGTTATCAGTTACCATGTATTTAAATTATACGAGTATTTATTTTGAAAACCACCGTTAATATTTATTTGATATATTTAAAAATAATATGTAAAATAACATAAGTTATCCTGATTTTGCTAAATATGACGTTGTTAATTTCGTATAATATTATATTATATACGTATATAAAATAATGATTGCAGACAGTCGTCAAAATAAGGTTTCTATACATAATTTATAAACATTTTTGACGGTCTAGATTTCCACGTGTATGACGAACATAATACATATTCGAAAATCCTGGGTTCAATTGAATATGCCGGAACGTGTGTTTGTAATATTTCGAAGAATTATCCGATCATATCAAGGGTCGAATCGAGCGATGGTGTAAATCTGTCCTTTTAGAATACAAAAGGTTAGGTAGCCAGAATATCTATAAAATGATCAGGCTACAACATGGTATATACGGCTTCTATTGATGACCCCAAATTTTACATTTAAGTAAAAAAAAAATTATTTTGAAAACATATTGCAAGAATCGGAATAATATGTATTGTGAACGATTGTCTGAAATTCTCAGGCACATACTTCCTATACAACATTAGATATACTGTATTATACAGTTATTACCTGATAATAGACTACAAAAAACTAAAAAATCTTGATATATAAATTCGAGTTAGAATTTAGAGTGGAAAATGAGGATAACCAGATGATCTAGTGGTTGAAATATTGAAATTCTGTAGTATTTTCTACAAATTTAATTTAATTTATATTTATACATTTGGGAGAAATTTTAGCATAGGTATATCAAGGTTTAATTGGACTTCCGAACATTTCAATCTAATGACAAAGGTTATTTAAAAACTCAAGAACGATATATCCGAGCGACTTTATACCAATATGAAGAAAATGTATCTATTATATTTTAAACCTATATTATATTTAATAGCAAATTTATTTCAAATCAATTATTCTTTTGTTATATTTTGATTGAATTTATATTGATGTATAGTTGTGACGTTAAGTAATACCCATTACACTCAGGCTTATTATAATGTTACTTATGAAAAAGTTCTTATAAAAATTCAAAACTAGTAAGTTTGATCAATTTTTGGATTACTTATTTTATAACCCTATTTATCGAAAACACTTTAGAGGTGAAATACTATCTTTTAGATAGCGAACGCCAGTTTTTGCCACAGACGGAATATTTTTAAAATTAATTAATTACAATATTATTTTCGATAAAATACATAAGCTGAGGTATACAAATTTCATTCAAAATCTATTCTACAAATGAGATGTTGTACTCAAAAAAATGCACATTCATATAAACGGGACGCGGGAAAATTATGAAAATCTTTGAGAATAGTTCGCGTGGACGTCCGTCGTCGAACGACACCGAAAACAGTACGAAAACGCAGGGGCAGAATAAAATCGGAATATTTCGAGCGATATCGTGGGAGAAAGAAAAAAGGTTACCATTTAATATAATAGGTTTATAATTAATCGGATCAATTTATTATTAATAATTACAGCGAAGAGATTCTACATTTTTTGATATCAAAATATGATTTTCGATAAAATTGGAGATATGTACTTATAATCTACGTAGTATACTAGTATACTGATCTGTGCGTGAACATGACGAAATGTTTGGTGTTGGTGCAGGTTTACGTGTTTATTGTTTAATGGTTGAAAAACATGTCAGATGAATTGTATCAAGATGGAAATGTGAGTGGGGATAAATTCACGTGGGAAGCAATCGTTTTTATTTGAGTTATTTTGGCCTGTCAAAAATTTGTCTTATTTCAAAACCGAAATTATGCCACTGATTTCTCCCCTCCCTCTTGAACATATAATATATATATATATATATAACCTCCACCAGGTGCGTACACAGGGGGTATGATGGGGGATATATCTTTCCAGTGGCGTAGTGAGGGGGGAACACCCCCCCCACCCATCACCCGCGAAATATAATATTCAATGTTTAGAATAAATTGAATCTATAAAAATATGATATCAGTTCAAAATATTCTTAATAACTATATTTTTAATATATTTTCAAGTTCGTACAAAATCATATGTTTCAAAACAATAATATAAAAACGTTTTGAATAATATTCCAGAAATTATTTTTATATAGTATTTCGTATTATGGGTTTAGTTTGTCATTTATTTTACTATTGTTGTGTGATTTGACAATCAGTGGATTGCAGACGGTAGTTATCAAGCACCTACGTAAAATATAAAATCTACTCTTGACGATTTATTCGCGTACGTTGTTATATTATATTATATTATTTTCATAATATATTGTAATATTTTATGATCTATATTTTATTTTATTTTATTTAAAAATATATATGGTACCTATATTATAATAATGTAATGATATCAGATAAGTATGTAGGTATAAGGTATACAACATAAAATACACTATGCACTTATTAATTTTGTAAGTATATATTATATTTAGCATTATGATTTTAAATGCAAATCACAGTATATTTGTTATAAATTATAACATAGGAATTATAGTGGAAATGACGCATAGTGAAACTGATATAATTTTAGAAAAAACGGTACAGTTTAGGTTTCTGTCGTATTGTCGTAATTTATATTATAATTAATTTATATACCTACTATGCTGTAAGCGGTAATCGGTAAAAAACGACACGGTAATATACGACAAGGATAAAAAACGACACGAATAACTTGTAATGTTTATTTGGAGTCAAGAGTAACCCTCCAATTGATTCCATAAAATGTTAACTACACTAAACCGTAAAACTCAATAAGATGTTGCCGATAGGCTTTAAAAAATCAATCAGGCCCGCAAAAATGTATAGGCCCCAAATAAATCTTACGGTGGGACAAATGCCCCATCCTGCCCCCCCCCCAAATTAAATCCCTTGTCCTGGAGTAATCATTGTAACGTTTACTATGTTAAAATAATACGTAATTTAGGTAGTACAGGTTAGGTTAGGTTAGGTAGTACTGATAATAATATGTATAATATTAGATGTAATTGTGTAAATGTGGTTTAAATGGTTTAATTTACGATTTTCGATAATGGTGATAATATTATATTATGTATACTACACGGCCGTGTATGAAAAATATTATTTTATATCAAGTTGTATGATGATTAGTATAAATAAAACCTTAATTTGAAATTGGAACTTCCAATTTCGACTGTAAATATTGCAGTGTATTGGTAGAGCAGACCTCACTACCTTTACTATAGTAAATACATTGCGACTGCCGTAATACCTGCGACTGCCTTTTTTTAAATTTTTTTTTATGTGAAAATTAAAAATATATATGCAAAGAATATGTAAGAGAGGAAAGAGATATTCCAAATTTTTTAACATCAATAGCCTATAATATTAGATATGTATAAAATATTTTTTTAAATATATTTTTTTGCAAGACATTTTTATAACATTTGTTTATACTAGTTTCATACTATACATTTTTTATTATAATTATTTTATTTTCATTTATAATACTTACAAGACATATAATTAAAATTATTATTATTATTATTATTATAACTACATTTAATTATCTATTTCTTCCTTATGATTTTACTAATAATACCTGCAGTGTTGAAAATCGCCAACGTAAAAATTTTGATATTATCATGATTTAAAAAAAGAGCTTAAAATAATTAAGTTTTCTAGTATAGTCCATATGAAATAAGTCATATTTTATCTACCTATGTGTTTAAAATTTCAAATGTTGTCGTTTTTTTCCATGTCGTTTTTTTCCTAGATTCGTTTAAGCATTAACATTTAACTATATTATATTATATATACTCGGAGCACGTACCTATATAGCCACATATAATATGTAATACTCCTAAAATCTATATTATATTGCAGTTGCCAATTTCGTTTTTGAAATAACATTGATTTGGATTAGAGCGGCTATACACGGTGATTACAATCCTTCGCGATTTGGACGCTGTGGAAAAACGCATCCGGACTGCGATTTAGCGTCCGAACGTCAATGTAATAAAAACGCAAACCCGCATATAGTTGTATAAGATGCGGCTATACGGGTAACAAATATCCGCCGCATTTTTATATTGTATTCAATAATACAATAATTGTGTGTAGGTATTGGTTTGATGCAGATACTTACTACTACTAAATATGTATTATTAAATTATTTTATACTTCATTAATACTTAATTAATTCTTAATTATTGGATTTTATATAGTAGGTACTAAAAAGTAGAAGGTATGTATTATATTATAATATGTAAGACAATTTTAATTAGGTGCCCATTTAAATTCTAAATTGTACATTTCAACGACGCGTATTCTGGGTTTAGAGGAAGTCACGCATGCGATTTTTAAGGGATTCTGTATAGGCAATTTTAATGAAATTTAAGAAAAATAAAATCCATATAATTGAAAAATATTTAAGTACATTTTAAAAGTAATTTAAAAATAGTTCTGTATCAGTAGCACTTTTCGATGTTATGTAATCATGACATTTGTTAAATAACCATGTAATACTTACTTTAGTAATTTTATTCAGATATGGGTTTTTGTAGATTAATCATAGAAAAATAAAATATTTATACTCACATAAAAAAAAAGATGAGAACTTGTTCTACTTTTTAACGTCATTATGTGCTGATGTATTGAATAATGACTTTCCTATAATATGTTGAAAAATTCAAAATTATGAAGAATAAATACTTTTGTAAAAAATTTTCGAAGAAAATTAGAAGCATAAAATCACGTTAAAAATAGATCAAATTCTTACCTTATTATGATTATTAAAAATATGTAAGTCATTTTCTAAGGATAATTACACTCTGAGATTCAACTTTTATGTATAAATTCCACCCTCCCGAAAATATTGTTCTTACTACGCCACTGTATCCCTCCCCCCGAATGGCCTTTGTTTGTATACTTAAAATATGACTTTAAACAACAGTTTAAAGAAAAACTTTATTTTATACAATGTATGTAACCATATACTATATACAATATACATACATATAAAATGTATACATACTATCGGTGGTAGATTTTGGTAGAGACGCAGGAGAACGGAGATACTCTTCATTTTTTTCGTGTTCAACAGCGCATTTATCAAGGAACGCAGGAAACAAAGTGTCCGTTTTAGTTATTTAACATTTTTTAAAAATGTAAATTTTCTTTGGAAAAATAATTCAATTACGAAAACGAATGTTTTCTGTCCTTATATTGCTTAATAATTGGTTTTGGATATACAAATTTTAACAGTCGATCTTATTAAATTATATTTATACCACAGGTAATAAATAATCTTTATTGTTCATAAATGGCTAAAGCTTAAAAAGGATGGTGAAATATCGACGAAATCAATGACACCAATAAATTTTTGTTATTTGGTAATTGTTTACATTTAGTTTTATTAGTAGAATGACGATTATCGTTCTACTTGATCGCCTATGTTTTGGATTTTTCGTTGTCGTATGGTCGTTTTTATTCGGATTTTAATGGGAGCATAAGCTTTCTGATAGGAAATTTATTGTAGTTGATACTTAAAATAGTTCATTTTTCTATTTTCCCAGTAGGTACCTAGTTTCAATGGCGTGTCCTCGTGTCCAGCTCAAAATATTTCGATAGGCCCATTGTGTTCTATATATACCTACTTGATACTACAGCTGGAAGATTTGGCCTAGAATACAGGGAGCACATTTTTGTATATTACTATATTGGTTAGGTAAAATATAAATATCCTGTTTCCAATATTTTCTAATGAAGAACTTACTTGAAAACGCTACACACACATTTGTTGTCTGTTTTACATACGCATACCTAACATAGTAAATATACTTACCGCATTCTTACTACAGTTTATTTATAGTTATTATTAGAATAAATTTATCTTTTACAAAATTTTATTTTCAAAACTTCGGGGAGTTATTTGCATTTAAAAAAACTAGATTAAAAATAATTTTTTTTTTTTTAATTCCACACGAACATAGTTTATGTTCTCTTCTACAAATTTGATATTGATATAATATAAATAAAAAATTTCAAATTTCATTATAATAATCTGTATAGTAAGAACGCGGTACATAGATTTTCTGTGTTTGGCGTATGTAAGACAGATATAACAAACGTCTGTGTAGCGTCTTCTTAATATATGTTTAATAAAATATTATTTATAAATATTATTATTTTCAATAATATATATAAATAAATATATAAATAAATAATATATTTTTGGAATTTAAATCAGAAAATTCTAAGTAGCACTAATTTTGTCAGACTTGAAGGTGCTAAATCAATGAGATATACATTACACTCAACCGTATTAAGTGAATTTCCTTTAATATTTCAAAGCCAAACGACAAATTCTCCATTAGACCAATAGTGATAACTGCCGCTATAAATAATAATTGTATTATCTATGGTTGCTGCTGCCATCACCATTGCACATTAGTCATGTGATAAGTAATATATATCATGATATATTTTACGAAATTAATTTTACATGTGATAAAAAAAAGGACAACTAAAAATGTATTATAAGCTTGGGCATAATCGGCCAGTGATGGATTTGTAAGAGGGGGTGCGATAGGGCGATCGTCCCCCCTTGGTCCGTGATTTTTTGTATTACTCCATTATCAAAATGTCACTAAAAATTTGGAAATATACATCAATACCATTATTTTGTTAGATAAATAGAGCAATATTATTCTTAATTTACAAATATAATGAAACGTCAATGAATGTTTTCCCCCCATGACCATCCGTATTGCCCGTTTATTCTACGACCGTTTTTACGTCCCGTTTTCCCGATCCGAATGGACGAAAACACAAAGTTAGGACCTTAGGAGCACGGGTTGTGGTCGGTTTTCACTGAGCCGCCGCCGTCGTATTTTATCTTCAAAGTTCTTATCTTTTCTTATCGTTGTATACTCTCACCGACCTCGAACTAAAATAATATCCTGTGCTTCCCGTCCCCCGGTTCGCTGAATTTAATTGATAGATTTTCTGGGCCTCCGTGGTATTAAGATAGTAAATTTATTTATTTTTAATATTTACTATAAGTATCACTTATATTGCAAAATACGCAAATTTATTATTTTAAAATGAAACGTAAAGAATTAACAGGACCTCTAGATTCGTTTTTTAACAAAATTAATTAAATATAATATTATATTTATTGTTTATATTTTTTCCATCTTTTAGTATGAAATTTTGAATTTACCATTGATGTACAAATTTAGTATATTATGGTCAACAAACAATTTCTAAACTAATATGTTTAATTATACAATTAAATAAATATATATAATATAAGAGGTAAATTAAAGTATTGAATTAAACTTTTTTTTTGTAAATTCTTTATTATATTCTGTTAGTTTGAATATGTATATTTTACAAAACGATATGCAGGTACAATCTTAACATGACATTTATTTTATAGTATGTACCTAATGACTACCTATATTATATTTATTTAATTTAATATATCTGTAGAATGCATTTTAAACTATAATTAATTATTAGTAGATTAAAAGATCTACCTACATTTAGGTACCTTTGTAGGCAGTGGTGAAAAAATATATTTTCTCAACAGATTTAACTATCCAAAATAATACACCAATCCACCTCAAAGAAAAATATCCTAAAACTTCACTAAAAAAAAACATCAAATAAGCAAAAAAAGTTCTTTCGTAAAATTGCAAAAGTATGCGAACCGCCGACCCATTCACCTCTAAATCTTACTATACGAGTATACATATTTAAATATAGAATTGGTAACTGAAAAAATATAAGTAAAATTAATACTGTTACTCTTTTAAAGTATTTAAATTAAGTTATTGAAAATTTGCCCTCCCCTTAGGTGACCTCTCGATTTGCCACTGTAATCGGCCTACCCTGTGAACACAATACTGGGCAGTTTTCAGTGATTAGGAAATCTTTAATCTATACCAAAAATAACCAACAATTGTTATACATCAGAGACTGGAAATGTGCACATTTATTGTAGCACTCATGAATTGTCGTATTGACGTGTAATTTACAAGATCCAATTTTCATAGCTTTTCTACTATTTATTATATATACAATTGTATATATATATATATAACATGTATATAATATACAATTTATAAAACAATTTATTGAAAAATTATAGAAAAAGTACATTTTGGTCATCATCTACAGCTTCCTTGCAGATAATTTATTTTAAAGACATAAATGTTCTTCTTCTTCCTCAGCTTATCGGCCCAGAGGACGTGATATCTCCCGATTTCTAGTGTAAAACATGTCTACGCAGAATGACGATAATTCGTTTCACAGTAGTTTAAGAACAAAAACACCTATTATATAATCGAAAGTTAACAACATTTTGGAGGGAATGTCACATCCGTTTTTTAAAATAATGCTTATAAAAAAGTTACAGCCGCTGAAAAAAACTAAAAAAAAAAAAGATTTTTGAATGTTAGATTACATTCTAAATATTTAGTTTATTGAAAAAAGGTTATGAGGTTCCCTCCAAAATATTGTGAATTTTCGATCTTATAATAGGTGTCTTTGCTCTTAGATCACTAGGGAATGAGAAATCTTAATTTTTTGTAGGTATGTTTTATGTCGTAATTTTTAATTTATATGGCCATCATGTGCTGCTTCTAGTGGTGTATATTATACAACACGTAAAATTGGCTGCACGGGAAGCCGAGACAGAGACGCTCGGCCGGCCACCGACGTTATCAGCTATAATTCTACGAATTTTTAAATGATTATGTTGTGTATAACACATTATTTATTTACCCACACGGCATACACCAAAACTTTATAAAGAATTACAAAAACGAGTGGTAGGTAGGTATATCATAAAAATATGAACTGCCAACTGGGAACAACTGCAATGAGTATAGACGATAATATTTTATATACCTACCTATTGATTCAATAGATACTGCGTAAAACATCAGAAAAATACGAAATGCGTAGAAATTATAATAATATAATAATTTTATAAATTCTTAAATTATTATGTTCTATAATGATGAAAAAATTCAAAAATATACAAAATTAAAATGTATATTATGCTGTTCAGCGCTCATCCCAATGTTTGAAATTATGATTTATAATATTTTATTGAAATTATTTATTTATTATTAGATAAATATTCAGCAATTACAAAATTATAAATATCTATTACGTATTGTTAGTTATTAGATAGGTAATTGATATTATGTTTGTATCTTTATAAATTTCCTCGACTTTTAATCTGAAAATAATTGTATCAAAAACAAACTAAAACTAATGCATATTCAAAGAATTAATATTTATATATATATAGGTACCTGGTACATTATATTTATAAATTATAAAAGTTGCATTACGAAGAGAATGAAAAATCATTGTCATTTCGGTTTCATAGAGTATTCGTGATTCTATCCATACTCCGTATGTACGATACACAAAGTACTTTTAGATTCTGAGCGTAGCGAGAGCTATTGGTTTTACAATGATGTTTATTTTTATTTTTATTTTATTTTTATTTTTCTGTAAACACTTTTTCTACCAGAAGGAGTGCTCCGATCTTTACAAGCTTATCCGGTAGAAAATTGCATCTAGTTGGTACTTTAAAGAGGTCATTTTTCAATTTTCTCAATAGTTTTTTAATGCGTAAGGAAAAACTACGAAAAAATGAGGTAAAAACGGCAAATATACGGTTTCGTTAAATGAGGAATTTTCATTTCTTCGTAATTTCGAAAATAATCACTTGAAAATCTTGAAATTTACATCGAATATTTATTTAGTAATATATTTACGTTGATTAAGTTTTTTTTCATTTTTTTGCAATTTTGGGCTATTTATAGACATTTTAGTTTTCAAGGTTTCTAAGTTCTAAAAAGGGTAATTTTCGGTTTTAAGTTCTGAAAATTTTATACAGCGTTAAATATACATTACTCTAATTAAATTCAAAAAATCTTGAAAATCCGTAGTCACAATTTTTTTTTTACAGTCATTTTAATTTTTTCGACAAAATTATCAATTTTGAGGTATTTAAGTCCAAATAGTTGGTAAAATGAGATTTTAAGACCTGGAAAAATTTAGTATAACGTTTGTCGTGCATTAATTTAACTAAAT